>CM059427.1:93977791-94082640 GCA_030390025.1 Squalus acanthias | reverse complement strand
TCTCCGTCCCGCCCCCCTCTCTCTCCGTTCTGCCCCTCTCTCCGTCCCACCCATCTCTCTCTCGCTGTTTCGCCCCCCTCTCTCACCCTCGCCGTCCCCCCTCTCTCGCCCGTCAGAACACACACTTCAAGAGCTGCAATTGCGGTTGGCTCTGAGGCCGCAAGACTCACGAACGAGTCTGTTTGGATTCCCGGGGCCATTGTGTATTGGGCCCCTCCCCCGGCCCAGCTGCTGTCCAGCTCTCTGGAGCTCTCGAGCTCGGGTTCAGTGCGTGTCCGCGCACCTTAGAGGGAACAGTGGTCCTTACCCAAACACGAACCTACCTTTTCTCTTCCAATAAAAACAGAAAATGCTGGAAATACTCAGCAGGTCAGGCAGTATCTGTGGGGAGAGCAACAGAGTTAACATTTCAGGTCGATGACCCTTCATCAGAACTGGAAAAAGCTGGAGATGGATGGGTTTTTAAGCACATGCCCTTTTATCTCCTCCCTTCCAACTGTCCAGGGCCCCAAACACTCCTTCCAGGCGAAACAGCGATTTACTTGTTGTACTAGCAATTTAGTATACTGTATTCGCTGCTCACGATGCAGTCACCTCTACATTGGGGAGACCAAATGCAGATTGGGTGACCGCTTTGTGGAACACCTCCGTTCAGTCCGTAAGGGTGACCCCGAGTTTCCGGTCGCCTGTCACTTTAATTCTCCGCTCCACTCCCACTCAGACCTCACCATCCTCGGCCTCTTACACTGTTCCAGTGAAGCTCAACGTAAGCTCGAGGAACAGCACCTCATCTTTCCAATAGGCATTTTACAGCCTTCGGGACTCAACATAGAGTTCAACAATTTCAGACCACAACCTCTGCCCATATCTTTTTTTCCATTTTTTTCCCTCTCTCTCACATGGCAGCTGTCTTTCATTCTGCCAGTGCCATTTACACTTCATCTAGAGCCATCTTTTGTTTCTTAACTTGTCCCATTACTATCTCCTTTTGCCTTGCACCATCATGCCTTTTGTCATTTAATCTCTCCTGCCTTCCATCCTATCACAGACCTTCCCTTTTGTTCTTTCCTCCCCTCTCCCCTTTCCCTGCCCCTACACTTGCTTAAAAACCTGTTCCATCTCCAGCTTTTTCTAGTTCTGACAAAGAGTCATCGACCTGAAACGTTAACTCTGTTTCTCTCTCCACAGATGCTCCCTGACCTGCTGAGTATTTCCAGCATTTTCTGTTTTTATTTCAGATTTCCAGCATCCGCAGTATTTTGCTTTTCTCTTCCAAGTACTGACACGCCTGTATGTTCGACATTCAAAACTTTACCCTCTGGTTTAACTCATTTTGGAAAGTTGCCAGATTACATCCAACCATAATCCTGGTTAATAAATGAACTCAGCACTTGCCTCATACAAACGCAGCTTTTCTCCTTGTTTCAGAGGTGAGAAGTACATGGGCATGTGGTTGGATGACATTCGCCATGGCAACGGAGTTGTGGTCACTCAGTTTGGCCTGTACTATGAGGGTGCCTTCAGCAACAACAAAATGGCGGTGAGTCTTTGTTCGTGCCACTCGGTTAGATGCCAACTCGTGCACTGTTAACGAGCTACCTATTCCTGCTGGAGCTGAAATCCAAATTAGCTTCTGAGACTGGCCATACCTCTTGGGCTCTTTCTCTCCTTCAGTCCAATACTGGGGTCCTGTGGCAGCCTGAAGAAGCTCCCACTTCTGAATCGTTGATCTCAGTACAGTCCGTATGCGATCCAACGTTCAAACTCTGCCCATCAATAATGAGGTAACTGGCCACACTGTCCTATTTCTCAAATATATAAAGATGACTTGAACTTGAGTGTAGGGGAACACAATATCAAAAACAGTAAGGAGGTCTGTAAAATAATTCAGGATGCCTTAGGGTAGTGAAATGGGCAGACAGCGGGCAAATGCAGTTTAATGTAAGGGTGTGAGGTGATGCATTCTTGGAAGAAAAACAAGGAATGGGAGTGAACACTCAATGGACAGACACTGAAGGGTGTGGATGAACAGCGGCCCGGGGGTTCAAATATATAATTTCCTGAACGTGTGAATGCAGGTGGAAAAAAGGCTAACAGTATTTTGGGTTTTAGAAATAGGGTACAAGAGTTAAGTGGTATTGATAATTTACACAAAATGGAGCATACAGCGTAGATTCAGGGATGTAAAACTACAATTGAGGAGAGATGAGATACTGGGACTATTTCCACTGGAGCAGAGAAGACTATGAGGCGATTTAAGAGGTTTTAAATTATGAAGGGTTTTGATGAAGTGAATATGGAAAGATTATTCCCTCTGGTTGGGGAGTCAGTGACGAGGGGTCATTTGTTTAACATTGTCACTGAGAGGGGTTAGCGGAAATTTCTTTACACAGGGTTGTTGGGGCACGGAATGCTTTGCCCAGGGGGTGGTTAGAATCATTGAAACTTGCAGCTCAGAAGGAGGCCATTCGGCCCGTTGTGCCTGTGCTGGCTCTTTGACAGAGCAGTCTTAGTCCCACACCCCCGCTTTCTGTCCGTAACCCTGTAAGTTCCTCATCCTCAAGAACCCGTCCAACTCCCTTTTAAAATTATTGATGGAATCAGCTTCCACCACCTTTTCAGGTACAGCGTTCCAGATCCCGACAACTCAGTGAAAATATTTCTCCTCATCTCCCCTCTAGATCTTTTGTCAATGATTTTGAATCTATGGCCTCTAGTTATTGATCCACTTGCCAGAGGGAATAATTTTTCTCCATCTACTCTTATCAAAATCTCATCACCTTGAAAACCTCTATTAGGTCACTTCTTAACCTTCTCTGTTCCGAGGAGAACAGTCCGAACTTTTCCAACCTCCTCTCCACCCTGCATGGAGCCTATTACATCTTTTGAAGTGAATTGGTCAAGGGTTTGAAAATGCAGCATTCAGGGAGCTGAGTGGTGGTCTGTCTTGCAGGGCTTTGGCTCAAACCCACTCCAGCCCAGTTGGCTGCAAGTCTCCTCTGCCTGCTGGCTAAAATGATCCTTCATGCAATAACTTTGAACCGTTTCGACACTCTTGCCCAGTGTCTTGTCCACGGTCTGTCCATGATTTAGCACAAGTGTGCAATCCTATCCGGTTACATGGAATGCTGTTGTGGGAAATAGAAGTGTCATATTGGTGATCATTGAGGGGGTGATCTTCTGAGGTACTGCTGAGGAGACATTCTGCATGGGGGCTGTAGCGGAGGAAGTGTCGCCCTGCGTGTGGGGCCTGTGACGGAGGAAGTGCCTCCCTGCGTGTGGGGCCTGTGGCGGAGGGAGATTCACCCTGTGTGTGGGGCCCGTGGCGGAGGGAGTTTCACCCTGCGTGTGGGGCCCGTGGCGGAGGGAGCTTCGCCCTGTGTGTGGGGCCCGTGGCGGAGGGAGCTTCGCCCTGCGTGTGGGGCCTGTGGCGGAGGGAGCTTCGCCCTGCGTGTGGGGCCTGTGGCGGAGGGAGCTTCGCCCTGCGTGTGGGGCCTGTGGCGGAGGGAGCTTCGCCCTGCGTGTGGGGCCCGTGGCGGAGGGAGCTTCGTCCTGCGTGTGGGGCCCGTGGCGGAGGGAGTTTCACCCTGCGTGTGGGGCCTGTGGCGGAGGGAGTTTCACCCTGCGTGTGGGGCCTGTGGCGGAGGGAGTTTCGCCCTGCGTGTGGGGCCTGTGGCGGAGGGAGCTTCGCCCTGTGTGTGGGGCCTGTGGCGGAGGGAGTTTCGCCCTGCGTGTGGGGCCCGTGGCAGAGGGAGCTTCGCCCTGTGTGTGGGGCCCGTGGCGGAGGGAGCTTCGCCCTGTGTGTGGGGCCTGTGGCAGAGGAAGTGCCACCCTGCGTGTGGGGCCTGTGGGGGAGGGAGCTTCGCCCTGCGTGTGGGGCCCGTGGCGGAGGGAGCTTCGCCCTGCGTGTGGGGCCCGTGGCGGAGGGAGCTTCGCCCTGCGTGTGGGGCCCGTGGCGGAGGGAGCTTCGCCCTGTGTATGGGGCCTGTGGCGGAGGGAGCTTCTCCCTGTGTGTGGGGCCTGTGGCGGAGGGAGCTTCGCCCTGTGTGTGGGGCCCGTGGCGGAGGGAGTTTCACCCTGCGTGTGGGGCCCGTGGCGGAGGGAGCTTCGCCCTGTGTGTGGGGCCTGTGGCGGAGGGAGTTTCACCCTGTGTGTGGGGCCCGTGGCGGAGGGAGCTTCGCCCTGTGTGTGGGGCCCGTGGCGGAGGGAGCGTCGCCCTGTGTGTGGGGCCCGTGGCGGAGGGAGCTTCGCCCTGTGTGTGGGGCCCGTGGCGGAGGGAGCTTCGCCCTGCGTGTGGGGCCTGTGGCGGAGGGAGCTTCGCCCTGCGTGTGGGGCCTGTGGCGGAGGGAGTTTCACCCTGCGTGTGGGGCCTGTGGCGGAGGGAGCTTCGCCCTGCGTGTGGGGCCTGTGGCGGAGGGAGTTTCACCCTGCGTGTGGGGCCTGTGGCGGAGGGAGCTTCGCCCTGCGTGTGGGGCCTGTGGCGGAGGGAGCTTCGCCCTGTGTGTGGGGCCTGTGCTTTGCCAGACTCTCTCGATGCTAACAGAAGGGAGCGGAGGGAGTGTTGGATTCCTCGGCACTTAAATTCTCACTTTAGCTCAAAAATTTGGCTAGATTCTATCAATTCTGACTTTAACGGAAGTAATAAGACATTGCCGGGCGAGTGGGTGTCAGCTGGTCAGTCCTCTCGTGCTGGCTGCCTTTACAGGGCCGTTATCTAAATACACCTGCGGTTCACTCTGCTGCTGCTCAGTGAGCTGATTGTAGCTGAGGGTGATATCTTCCTGTGCTCATTCAATTATATTCCTTCTGTATTTTTCACTTTAATTGCACGTGTCTGTTACCCGAAGGTTTCTTTCATTGCCAGTGGTTTTTTTACTAGCAAGTTCTGACCAATAATGGAGTGCCTGCTTCACCTGTTCAGGGTTATGGTATCCTGCTCTCCGAGGATGACACCAGCTTTGAAGGGGAGTTCTCCGATGACTGGATCTTAAACGGAAAGGTAAAACCATCGGACTATAAGTACGGGGTGTGAAACAAGCTCTTTTTAAAAAGGGCTACAGACAGCGCAGCATTGGGGTAAAATCCCAATCAAATTATTGACATGGTTAGAAGATTGGTTAGGCGGTAGAAGACAGAGTAGGAATAATGGGTATGTACTCAAATTGGAAGGAAGTGACTCGAGGTATTCCACAAGGATCTGCTGCGGCCTCCACTATTCACTGTATTTATTAATGACATAGATAACACAATAGAAACCCATATATCCAAGTTTGCCAATGACATAGTGGCCCAAAAATTTGTGTTGATACGCGAGAGTACGCACTGTGTACTTTCGCGTATTCTGTCTCCAATTGCCGGTTTTCTGCATGCACTGCGCATGCGCTGAAAACCGGCACTTGGTGAATGGAAAAGGGGGCAGTTCCTAGGTGAACCGCGTGCGCGCTACAGGCTGCGCGCATGCAGTGCACTTAGTGGTTTCAACGCGCAGGTAAGTATGGAAGATTTTACACATTAAAAAAAGGAGTAAGACCCACTTTTAACAAGGTAAGTAGTGAATTAAGTATTATTTTGAATTTTTTTTAACAGGTATATCTTTTTTAGAGACTTTAAAGACAGGTAAGTTTATTTTTATAACTTTTTAAAAGATTTTAAATTTTTTCAAAAATTTAAATTTTTATTTAAAATTGTTAATTTATTTAACTATACTTATTTTATTAATGTGATGGTTTTTAAAAAAAATTTAATTGAGGTTTAGCTGTTCTTTTGGGGGGCTATAGTATTCATAGCTTTCACAGCACTTATGTGAAAGTTATGAATGGAAGATGGTGTGCTGCCATTGGCTCTAACTGAGTCACGTGATCCCACAGCTCGCACGAATTAACTGCGCCTGTGGGATACGCAAGCCCAGCACAGCAGCTGTCCAGAACATCAAGTTCGTGCGAGCTGGAACTGAAAAAGCCAACGCGCAGTGAGAGATCGCGGGGAAGCCTTACCCTCGCACGAAGGCTTCCTCACGAATTTTTGGGCCAATGATTGGTGGCATAGTAAGTAGTGTAGACGGGAGCATAAAATTACAAAGAGACATTGATAGATTAAGTGAGTGGGCAAAACTGGCACAGAATTCAACGCAGCTAAGTGTGGGGTTATCCATTTTGAACCAGAAAAGGATAGATCTGAGTTTTTTTAAATGGTGTAAAGCTAGGAACAGTGGAGGTCCAAAGAGATTCAGGGGTCCCTGTACACAGATCACTAAAATGTAGTGGTCAGATACAAAAAGTATTTAAAAATGCTGATGGAATGTTAATCTTTATATCTCGAAGGCTAGAATATAAAGGGGAGGAAGTTTAGCTACAGCTATACAAAGCCCTGGTTAGACCACATCTGCAGTACTGTGTACAGTTCTGGACACCGCACCTTAGAAAGGATATATTGGCCTTGGAAGGAGTGCAGCGCAGATTCACCAGAATGTTACCAGGGCTCCAAGGGTTAGATTATGAGGAGAGATTACATAAACCAAGCTTGTATTCCCTGGAATATGGAAGGTTAAGGGGTGAATTGATTGAAATTTTTAGGATTTTGAAATGAATTGATAGGGTAGATAGAGAAACTTTTTTCCACTGGAGTCTAGGTCAAGGAGATATAACCTTAAAATCAGAACCAGGCCATTCAGGAGTGAAGTTAGGAAACATGACTTCACACAAAGGGTGGTAGAAGTGTGGAACACACTCTCTCAAAAAGCAGTAGATGCTAGCTCAGTTAATAATTTTAAATCAGAGATTGATAGATTTTTGCTAGCCAAGGGTATTCAAGGATATGGAGCCAAGGGTGGTGGATGGAGTTAGGCTACAGATCAACCATGATCTTACTGAATGGCAGAGCAGACTTGAGAGGCTGAACGGCCTCCTCCTATTCCTATGTTCCTATCCCTATCCGTTTATACTGCAAGGCCTTGTGTGTAGGGCTCCTGAGCTTTGGTGTGTCTTTTGGTTGCGCCGGCTTTAATTAGCGCTTTCCATTTTTATCAGGTCAAAAATGTAACATCGGTGACAAATTGGGTAAAGGCCACAGGCTCTGAAAGGTGGTTTGCCATCGTCCCTGCCTTGGATGATTTTGAGCTGCGAAGGCGGAAGGCATTAAGCCTCACGCTGTGCCAGTGGGAAGGGGTCCGCAATAAAGAAAAGAAAGGCTTGCATCTATGTAGCGCCTTTCATGACCTCAGGATGTCCCAAAACATTTTACAGCCATTGAAGAACTTTTGAGGTGTAGTCACTGTTGTAGGAAACGCCAATTTGTGCACAGCAAGGTCCCACAAACAGCAATGGGATAATGACCAGATCATCTGTTTTAGCGATGTTGGTTGAGGGATAAATATTGGCCAAGACACTGGGGAGAACTCCCCTGCTCACGATCAGCCCTTGAAGCCCAGACAACTTTGTTAATTGTTCTATTTCTTACTCACTGGTTTGTCCTTTTTGAATTGTGGACAGGGCTGTTCCCAGCGCTGCTGCCTCATTGGTAGTTTAAATTCTATATCTGATCCCCAAGACCTGTTGGTATCAGTAACTTGAGATGTATGAAAGTTAATGGGGACGTGGATGGAAACTTTACATGTGACCTGAGGCCCCACAGTACCTAGGAAGACATGACTCTTGGACACCCTGGGTTAGACGCTGTGCTTTACATCTGGAAATGTTTGATTCCTCGTAAATGTGACCTGTCCAGGTCCTGATCACAACACTCTTTTTGTATCTGCAGGGAATCCTGACCATGCCAAATGGCGACTACTTTGAGGGAACTTTCAGTGGAGAGTGGGGAGCAGGGATTAAAGTTGCCGGAACATACTTCAAACCTAATTTATACGAGTGCGACAGGGAGAAAGCCCATGTGTTGTAAGTTGTATTAGTTTTAACCAAAACCTTGTCTTACCCAACCGACAGCTCTGTCTGCAGGCTCAGTCTTCTCTGTTAGACTGACCTGGGGTCTTAATTGGAACTATTTGAGAAGTACTAGAACAGACCTGTAGTGCCTGCCCAGTTCTCGATGAGTGAACTGTCGTACAGCAGGAATCTCGTTGACAGGCTGGAGATCATGACTGTACTTCATTGCCGTGTGGATGGTAATAGTTATTCTATTATACTGCAAAGCTCATTCACCTTGAATCTGTTTTATTCATCTTTTCCATCAGTTTGTCCTCTTCCCCCTTCCCACTGGATGGCACCAGCGACAAGTGGTGCATGTACCTCTGGTATCTTGCTGAAGTAGCCACCCTTCATGTAAATACAGGAAACTTTCGTTTATCCGGCACCCAAATATCCGGAATTCTCGCTTAACCGGCAAAAATCATCCTCCGAAAACTCCTCTCAAATAACCGGCAATGTTGCCGAGTCGCAGTCGAATCTCCGCGAACGCCGAGTGCTCCGAAAACTCCTCTCAAATAACCGGCAATGTTGCCGAGACCGAGTCCGCGAACGCCGATTTAGTCAGTAGGGGTACTTTTCAAAAGTGCCACTACTCGGCCACCTGGCGCTGTCGGAAGTCCGAAACACTGCAGTAGCAGGATTTGATTCTCCCGCGCTGCCTGGAGTCTCTTTGTTAAAAATAGCCTCGGTAGATATAACTCTCCGTTATCCGGTACTTTCGATAAACCGGCAACACGCCGGTCCCGTCGATGCCGGATAAATGAAAGTTTCCTGTAATGAGCAGTGTCAGGCTATTTGGAGCATTAAACCGAGCCCAATTCTGTTCTCACCAACATGCACGCTGCCAACAGAGGGCACTGGACATTGGGCAACCTGCTCGAGTGTTCCTCCTTGGGGCACGGGGCACTGAGGTCAATGTAGCATCGTTACTGCTGCCCTGCCTAAGATCCACAGGCCAGCGATTGGACCTGGGACCTTCCTGCTCTATTTACAACAGCAAGAGGCCATTGATGTAATGTTGCCTCCTCCTGTCCTGAAGGTAGTGACTCTTTCTACGGTGAACAGTGTCATGGGCACCGGCACACCTCAAGTACATGAGCTCAGACAGTGTGTGCAGGCAAGCTATTCACTTCTGTGGGGCAGTCAAAGCCGAGCCTGACTTTCCTCACTTATACACATTTTCCAGCAGGGGTCGCTGGACAGTGATCAGCAGGGCGAACCCTTCTTAAATATTCCCCTCCATGGGTTGTTGCCTTTGGAGATTTCTCGCTCTCTGGCCTGGAAGGGATTATTGGTTTAAGTTATATTTACTTGATAGTGTTAGGTTTAGAATTCTCAGCATTAATTTCCCCAGAGGTCCAGCATACTTTTATGTTCTGATAAGAAAGAAAAAAACAAACTTGGAGTCACTGAAACAAATGGGTGGCTGGGAGTTTTGAAGTTTCTTCATTCAAGATGAATTGATTGGCAGATATAAGCTCAGTCCTCGACGCAGAGAGCTGGGCAGAGTCGGAGGTCGAGTTTCTTGTGTGTCCTCCACAGCTAGAAATAAAGGCAGTCGGCAGAAGTTTCTGACCGCTCGAGAACTCTCTTTTCCATAACGTTCGTTCCTGTCAGGTCAGTGGCACTGATTAGTGAAGTATGATTAGCCTGCTAACGGGTAGCATGTTGGGAGGTGCAGTTATGGAATTGCATTTCACAGAAAACTGTATTCTCTTCCAGTCATGTACTGCATGTAAAATAACCGGTTTGTTGGTTTACAATTGGCCTCATCTCACAAGTGTTGCACTCCACCTTCCTAAAGATAGGAGGGCCTCACGTGGGGGACAAGCGAGATTCCAAAATCCAGTGCACACAACAGGGGGTCTTATAGTTCCAACCCCCACAGGTCATGCTATTCAATGACTAGGTACATCGCAGCAAAGAGAAACTCCCGATCATCGGGTCCGCTTACGGGAGAGATCAGAAACGCTGAACCAGGGAGAACATCTGGTGCAAACCCAAACTTTGTAATGGGAATTTGCAGTGCACATGCTGTCACCTGGCTAGATCAGAGTAATCAGCCTAAACCATCAGCTTTTGCACCACACCACACGTTTACCAGCCAATATGGAAAAGTTTGTGGCCTTTGGTCAGACTTCAACCTGGATATGGGAAGTGTACACAGTACAGTGACATGTGGCCCACACATACCCATACAGGGGCTGCACTCCATTCTGCTATAGGATGCGTGAGCACACTGGCATAGTAATGTCGGAGCATTGTGCCATTCACAGGCCGATCAACATGCACCGTCCTCTCATCATTGCAGAATGTCTGACTTCACAACACCCAAGGGTCATGTGTTTGAATGTGTTCGCAGGAAGCTTGGTAAACTGGCAGTGCACCCCGACGAGAAATGGAAGGCCGTGTTTGATGAGTGTTGGAGTCAGCTTGGCTGTGAATCTCCTGGGCAGGGCGATGTCCTGAGGGCCTGGGATAATATTGCAGTGTGTCTCACCACGAGCAGACGGCAGCACAAGGACAGGTGAGTGTTGGCCGTCCAGTCAGACAGTCCGGTCCCGGCCACCGGATCAGATGGGCACCAGCATGACTGTAGCTCAGCACCCCGGCAGGAAACTTGCCCTGAAGGTTAAGTTGTGACCAAGTCTGTTGCTGCTGCACCGAAAGCTGAAGGCTGTTTTTAGAAATGTTTTGCACCATTCATCGCTCCTCGGTGCTGTTCCCTTCCTCGTCGCCTCGGTCTCTGTTCCTGTCCAGGTCACCCCTGCGGTGCCCGTCCCTCGCGCCACCCTTCCCCTCCGCCGGTGCCCGTCCTTTGCGGTCCACCGGTCCCCATCCCTCGATCCCCGTCTGGGCTACAGGAAGCAGTCGTTATCCAACAGTGTATCGAACCTTCACGAGAAGGAAGGAAGGGGTGTATCTGGAACAGAAAAACAACACCTCTCTGTCTCCTGGTGAACATGCAAAAGAGCATCATCTGATATGTGGTACTTGTCTCAGCAACATCGCATGATCTCCCTCTCTCTCCCCTTCTCTCTCCCTCTCTCCTCCTCCCCCTCTCTCCTCCTCTCCCCCGCCCCCCCCCTCTCCCCCGCCCCCCCCCCCTCTCCCCCGCCCCCCTCTCCGGTCTGCATATGTCTCTGTGGTTGGCTCTTGATGCTGTCAGGGCAACTGGAGGTTGGCAATAAATGCAGCCTTGCCAGTGAACCCCACATCCCAATAATTTTTTTTTTAAAAAGCCACTGTCTGATTGGACTTGTTCTCAAACTCTGACCAGTGGTGGTATTGTAAAATGTGTTTTTTTTTAAACTCCTCTAGCCCCGATTTCAGGAGTCGATCTCATGCACAAACCATGGAGAGTTTGGAAATTATCCCTCAGATTGCCGGCCCCATCACCTTGGATAAGTACGAAACCATCAGGAAATATTTAATAAAGGTATTGAAGCTTGATTGGCTGTCTTGAGCCTAGACAGTTCTTGGGTAATAATCTAAGCAATGGACATGCACAGTGCGCAAAATAATGGGGGTTTTTGAAGGCCCCTCGGAGATTTCTCTGAAACATCCTTAGTAAATGGGAGAGAGAATACTGGACTCGGCTTAATTCAGCCCAGATTGGAATTGAAAGCACTGAGAGAATTGGAGGAGAAAGAAGCTGAAGCCAGCTAAGGTGACTAACTCCTGAACTGGGTGGGAGTGGGTTAGGACAGTGTCATAGCACATCTGGGCCTAGTTTGAATCTGACACCGAATGAGGAGAAACCAGAGGTAAATCTGCATTTTCTGAATTGCTTTAAATGTCTGGGCGGAATGTGGTTTGGACCGGTCTAACTCTGGGAAGCTCATTGTGCACCAATGTTGATGCCCTCTGCCTGAAGGAGCACAGATGTCCCCCTTTCCTGGAGGTAAACGGGCCGAATTAAGGGCGTTGGCTGAAGTGGCTTCCTGTGTACTGCTGCACATAACACGATAACTGGGATGTGGTGCTGGGGACTGTCTGAAGACGCCTTGTTAGGAGCTTCTACTGGAGAGAAGGAAAGGTGATGGCGGGATCTTTACAGCCCGTCCGTAAACCGCACTGCTTTAAAGTTCTTCAAACCTCGGGCGGTTTATAAGTTTGCAGCCAACACTTGGGATGCTGCAACAGGCATCTGTTGCTGGTAGCTGCATGGGCTGCAGATGCACCTATCCACCATCCCTTTCCTCTCCCGGAGAGCTCAGTGTGTTGTAGTGTGTACACACAATGAATTTCAATTGCTTTCCCTGTGTGTATTGCAGACTAGAATGCTAACTCCTGTCCCTTCTTTAGATGTTTGATTTCAGTGACTGACCTGTGCCTCTATTTTCACCCTTGGGCAGGCATGCGACACCCCTCTACACCCACTGGGGAATCTGCTGGAGACACTGGTGGCCGTGTACAGGATGACCTACGTGGGAGTGGGTGCTAACCGCCGATTACTCCAGCAAGCAGTCAGCGAAATCAAATCCTACCTAACCCGCATCTTCCAGCTGGTCAGGTAAGAATGGCTGTTTTTAACGGTGTCACCTTTTTGTAGCTGAGAACCACGGCAGTTTTCGGCAATCGGTTTAACTGTTCTGATGTTAAGTTGCTAAGTGCTGTGGATAAGTGCGGCTTGAAGCGGTGTACTTGATTGCTAGCCTGTGCTTTCTTTCAGATTTCTCTTTCCGGACCTCCCAGATGGGGGCAGTCTGATCCCAGTAATGCACGGTGGGAAAGAGGTCGGCAGTGAAGAAAGCAACTTTCCCGATCAAGGGTAAGAATTTGTTTACTCATCTGATCAGTCATTCGTGGGCTGTGCCTTTTTTACCTTGGGTTTTTGGCGCAACGGGAATCACCATGGTGCCAGGGGAAGCCAAGTCGGTGATGATGTCACTGGAACGGCCAGGCGATAATGACGGAAGCTTGGCGTGAGGGGCTGGTTCATTTTAAGGATGCACAGATCACCCTGAGAGCCAGTCCAGAGCCGCCCAACCCTGGGAAAATACCGCATCAGCACAGTGTGCAGCATGCTCATTGGTGGATGGTTCTCCTGATGTTCCCGAGATTTGCCCTGCGCTGCCCTGGGCAAACTTGCCTCATTTTACATCAGGCCCTGGCAATACTGTGGTGCAGCAGCACAGTGCATTAGGGCACAGACAGTGTGCCTGCTGTGCCCCACCCGGCAGCTCCTCGGCTTGCCTGTTGCATCCCTGGCACGGTGCTAAGTGGTGGCTTAGTCCCTCCGCCCCCAGGAAGGGAGGGAGGGAAGAGCCAGTGAAATATCTCATCAATTCTCAGCCCACCCTTCAGCACTCAGTTGCAGAGCAGCACCACTGGCAGGGCTGTCAGGGTGGTGGCTACTGTCGGTGGATGGGAGGTATACTGTTGATCCCTCTGTATTCCCATTCTTGTAGCTCCGACACGTTTTCCTGGATGTTCCTTTCTCACATTGAGGGAGAGGGGTGGGAGCGTGTAACTCTGGCTGTCGGTTAACCTCGCTGTTTGTTCTTCCAGCAGCAGAGTGATTACGAGCTGCGGCCTGCTCCTTCCGGTGCTGTTACCACGGCTCTACCCCCCTCTCTTCACACTCTACGCCCTGGACAACGAGCGGGAGGAAGACATTTACTGGGAGTGTGTGCTCCGACTCAACAAGCAGCCGGACCTGTCCCTGCTCGGCTTCCTGGGAGTACAACAGTGAGTATTACTGCAAAGGAACTGGGAGCACTCGTTGACAACTGCACAGAGGCTCTCAGTTCAGTGCTACTGGACCAGGAATGTGTGACTGATGGTGAGCAACAGTTAGACCTTGTGGAACACACTAAATGCAAGTGCACCACATCGGTCTCCGTGTGTGCGCCCCATCACGTCGTCTTCAACGTTCCCCCTAAGGTGCGCAGGCGCGAGACTGCACATGGATTGGGAGATCCCACGCAGGCCACTCTCCAGCTGTTGCCGCTGGAAAGGATACTGCGCAGCCGCACAGCAACTTTAACGGGACCGTGCACAAAAAAAAAATTACAGGCAACGTTGGTGGTCTTGTTTTTTTGAGACCTACTTTTGCTAATTGTTTCCTTTGTATGTCTGTACCCAAAGTCACAGCATCAGGAGTTCAACAATCCTCTTCCCAAGACTGGCACATGGTGACCTGGCATGGTTGCAAATGCCTCTGCTGCTAATTTGAGGAAGGCAGGTTAGAGTTGATACCAAACAATGATGAAAGCTCCCTGTTCTGCCCTGGGAGTGTTTGGGGCAGTGTAGAGGGAGCTTTACTCTGTATCTAACCCGTGCTGTACCTGCCCTGGGAGTGTTTGATGGGACAGTGTAGAGGGAGCTTTACTCTGTATCTAACCCGTGCTGTACCTGCCCTGGGAGTGTTTGATGGGACAGTGTAGAGGGAGTTTTGCTCTGTATCTAACACATGCTGTACCTGCCCTGGGAGTGTTTGATGGGACAGTGTAGAGGGAGCTTTACTCTGTATCTAACCCATGCTGTACCTGCCCTGGGAGTGTTTGATGGGACAGTGTAGAGGGAGCTTTACTCTGTATCTAACCCGTGCTGTACCTGCCCTGGGAGTGTTTGATGGGACAGTGTAGAGGGAGCTTTACTCTGTATCTAACCTGTGCTGTACCTGGGAGTATTTGATACTGACACTGGGTGCCTGATATCGAAAATGTTCTAATGTTTCTCACTTTAATCAACAAAAATAAAACAAAAATCGGCTGTCATCCAACAGTTTGTAGTAACTTGATCAGCCAACAGGTTAGTGGAAATCCAATCTGTTCGTGAGATGGTTTAAGATTACAGGATTTAATCCAAATAGCTGAATATTGTGAACATTGAGAGGTGTGCTGCCAGGTGGCCAGTATGTGCTGACTGACGGAGTTGCCAGGGACTGTAATGTTCTCTCTCTTGGATTATTGCAGGTCCCCCAGCGCACTGACTGTATTGTTCCTGCTTATGGTCATGTAGTCAAGTGCCGTTTACCTTTCATTTATGATGCTTTACCGCATCTAGTTAGCACTAACTCCTCTCCTGGTTTTATTTTTCAGGAAGTTTTGGCCTGTTACTGTCTCTATACAGGGAGAGAAGAAGGAGGTACTGATGCAACTTTTCCTCTTTTATTCCCCCATCCTCCCTTCCACTTTTATTTCTCTTTGTCCCCCCCTCCCCCACCTCCATCCCCTCTCCTCATTGGTCCTGCTTCCCCTCCCAAGGACAGTGATTCGTGCTGAGGCACAGTTCAATGGGCTGGAGGTTGTCCAGTAGCTTGTCCAAGTGAGCATTCTTCACATAGGAGTACAGACAGTGAATGGCAGGCTATTCCACTGCAGAGGGCTTTACAGCCAAGCTTCATCCCTCACCCTTGGGTGCTGAGGCTAGCTGTAGCACCCCAAATTCCCACGCTGACCGGCTAACTGAGCACGGACAGGGATCAAGCCTGAGACCTTGTTAATCTGTTTGGCTCTGCGATTCCCTCCATGCTAGAATAGCCCACGTACCCACAAACATACTCTACTGAAATGCTATGGCGAACAGTGACCACGTTGAACTTGCTCTGTTCTTCGGAGAGAGAAGACATTGGCCTTCACTGCTGTTCTCTTTAAAAACTCAGAAGTAAACCTTCACCCTAAAATACTAACTGCAAATGCTCAACAGTGCAGCAGTGATGGATCCCTTTCTAATGTTTTTGTTCTTTTTACTGCCGTCCGTGCACTGTCGGTTGTGTTGCCAAATTAGATGCTTCTACTGGAGACTGCTGTCAGATCGTCAGCAAGATTCCACAGGTAATTTATTCAACGCCTGATGTTCAGTCGCAACTGAATGGAAAGAGGAGAGTGAATTCACATTGGGAAAAAGACTTTAGTCTTTGCAGGAAATCTACACCTACAAAGTGTTCGATCTTAACCTAAACCTTCGAACATGGGCCACAGAAAGACTTAACGACTGAACACAGCACGTTAACATGGATCTTCCAATGTGGGTCCCCCAGGAAGGGTTGCACAGCAGGCCTGACCAACATGCAGTTTAGGGTGTTAGCAAGTTGCTTATGGGCTCGGTCTCTGGAAAAAATCTTGAGCCCATCGCTGGCCCACCACGTTCCCTGGCTCTGTCACCTTCATCCTTGTCCACCTCCAATCCGACTGCATCCCTGTCACCTGTGCATTCATCCCCAACACCGACACCCCCCACCTCACACCCAGCCCCCCCTCACACCCACACCCCAACACCCAGCCCTGTCTCCTCCATGTCCATCCTTCAGCAAAAGTTGTTGAATCAGGGCACAGACTCCCCAGAAATAACAATCAGGGTGGGAAGGTGCTCTGCACTGACCCTTCCGCTCAGCAATAGAGCAAGCAGGAGATGTTGGCTATGTGGAGTGACCTTCACTCGCGAGCGTGCTGACAGAGCCCGTTAGATGGGCTTTTTGTTTGTAGGATGTCACCTGCAGGATATGACCTTTTGATATTTTCTCCTTGTCTTGGTATGAAGGATGGTGTGACGAGCCTGAGCATCAACCGTTCCTCTTCACTCCAAGCACAACCCGCACCTCTCTCCGCCTCCAGCCCACCTGCGCCTCTCCCCCTGCCTGCACCTTCATATGTCGTGCTAGAACAGGAGGGAGCTGTGCCAAGAACAAGCTGGGAGCGGAGAGTCAACTGGCAGGACTGTGCTGGGTTTGCAATGGGCAAAGCTGCCATGTTCTAAAGCACAGTTCAGCTAGAACTGGCTTGCTCTGCAGCGGACCCTGTGACTGCAAAGGATCAGGTAACTAGGGGGCGCATGAGCGTCAGCACTGGCGCGCACTGCATGTGTTGCTGGGGTGAGGTGCAACTCCTCAGAAGCTGGCATCTGTACGGATCGCATGGTCTCTCACCTTCCCCTTTAATGATGTGCGATTCATCCTTCCAGGTACAATCAATCACAAAGGAGGTTTGCTACGCTTCCGCTATCGAAAGTTTACAGCAGATCAGGTAAAGCAACTGTCCCGGTACACACATCTGTGGCCTGAGAAACTCTGGGGTTTTGTGGACATTTTGTGGTATTTTTTAAATGTTGTATAAAATGGAGCTGGACTGCTGGGCTTTAAATAGTTTAAAAGCAGTTTACTGTGTCTGACTCTTCCCTTAATATCTAGCTGCCTCCCCCAGCTTTTACCTTGTTAGAGGAGGCAGCTTGGTGTTAAGTGGCAGTTAGGTGGTTAAGCAATGGATTATCCTCATCCATGCCTTTGTTACCTATGGACCTGACGATTCCAACACACTCCTGGCTGGCCTCCCACATTCTACCCTCCGTAAACTTAAGGTCATCCAAAACTCGGCTGCAGTGTCCTAACTCACACCAAGTTCCATTCACTCATCACCCCTGTGCTCGCTGACCTACATTGGCTCCCGGTTAAGCAACGCCTCAATTTAAAAGAAACTCTCATCCTTGTTTTCAAATCCCTCCATGGCCTCATGATGCACTCATGAGGTCTAGTGAGTGCATCATGATACACATATTCCCTACCCACCTGGAGCCATGAAATCTCCTTGGCGAGGCAAAAAAAAACGGTTTAAAAACTCAAGGCCAAGTATGCAGAGGGGGAGAAAATGTGGAAAATTCCTCTCTCTCCTCCAGTATGCGATGGAAACCAGTCCAGGAGACCATCTTGGTACCTCCGCCTTGTATGACTGCACCAGTGACACCAATCTTCTGATCCCCACTCATTTGTAGCTCACTAATCCTCGTGCACTTCGCACCTTGCGCACTTCACCTGAAGGTGTGAAATGTGCAAGGGGATTCAGGGTTGCAGATCGATGGGAATGAGAAGAACGGCATCACCTGAGGAGTCAGGACCTGGTCGCTATGCAATCACAGCAGAGAAATGGGGAAAGAAAACAAGACTGGGAACAGCAGCGGAGAACAAGCAGGGTAGTTCCAGTAGCATGGATTAAACAGCGAATGTTAGTGGTTGGGGTGGGGGGGAGGGTGAAGACTAAGAGTCTCTGGAAGTGTGTTAGATGGTAGGGGGAATGGACAGTGAATTGAAACAGTAATCTGATCGAGGGGATTACGCCATTTACATGGAGGATAACAGATACTAAAGTGAGGTGTAGACTGATCCAAGGGTTCACTTTACTTCATAAGCAGCTTATAAACGATCTCTGAATTCTGAGATTGTCTCACAGTCTTCAACACTTTTAGTCGATGGACAGCTTTTTCCTCATCCCCGTCGATCTGTAGCTCCTGAATCTCCTTGCACTTTCTACACCTGTAGGTGAAGTGTGCACGGTGTAATGCACACGAGGATTGGTGATTTAAGACGAATGGGAATGAGAAACTTGGCGTTGCCCAAGACAATGGCTGGTAGTGGTGTGTCAGGTGTGTGGTTTTATTCCCCTGACTCTTCCTGACGTACAGTTCCCTGGGCACCAACAGCCCTTCCCCCACTACTCATCCAAATGTCCATTCATAAGTCAGTATAGAGAGTGAGTTGGCAGCATATTCAACCATAGAAGGCATCACAGCAGAGCCTGCTCCTGACTTGCACACTTCTGCACTTTCTTGGCTGCATTTTTTTCTCCCCCCCCCCCCCCCCCCCCCCCCCCCCCCCCAAGAAGTGCAGGGACACTGAGGCCCAATTCTTCAATGAAGTAACGGAGAGGATTGATGAAGGTAGTGCGGTTGATGTTGTGTGTATGGACTTTCAGAAGGCGTTTGATGAAATCCCACATAATGGACTCGTTAGCAAAATTGAAGCCCATGGGATTAAAGGGGCAGTGGCAACGTGGATATGAAATTGTCTAAGAGGCAGAAAGCAGAGTGTAGTGGTTGAACGGTTGTCTTTCAGACTGGAAGGAAGTGTGCAGTGATGTCCCCCAGTGATACATATTAGGACCACTACACTTTTTGATATCTATTCATGACTTGGACTTGGGGTATAAAGGGCATAATTACAAAGTTTGCAGATGAAACAAAGCTTGGAAATGTAGTAAACAGTGAAGACGATAGTAACAGACTTCAGGAGGACATAGACTGGTGAAATGGGCAGACACATGGCAGATTAAATTTAATGCAGAGCAGTGTGAAGTAATGCATTTTGGAAGGAAAAATGGGGAGAGGCAATATAAATTAAATGGTACAATATTAGAGGGTCTAGGAGCAGAGAGACCTGGGGATTTATGTACATAAATCTTTGGTACCAGGTCAAGTTGAGAAGGCTGTTAAAGCATATGGCATCCTTCCCTTTATTAATAGAGGCATAGAGTACAAAAGCAAGGAAGTTATGCTAAACCTTTATAAAGCACTGGTTAAGCTTCAGCTATAGTGCTGTGTCTAATTCTGGGCACCACACTTTAGGAAGGATTTCAAGGCCTTGGAGTGAGTGCAGAAGAGATTTAAGAAAGACTTGCATTTACTAGAATGGTTCCTGGGATGAGGGACTTCAGTTACGTGGAGAGACTGGAGAAGCTGGGGTTTTTCTTCTTAGAGCAGAGAAGGTTAAGGGGAGATTTAATAGAGGTGTTCAAAATTGAGGGGTTGTGAAAGAGTAGATAGGGAGAAACTGTATCCACTGGCAGGAGAGTCGGTAACCAGAGGACACAGATTTAAGATAATTGGCAAAAAATCCAGGGGGAAGATGAGACTTTTTTTTACACAGTGAGCTGATCTGGAACGCACTGTCTGAAGGAAGCAGATTCAATAGTAACTTTCAAAAGGGAATTGGATAAATACTTGAAAAGGAGAAATCTGCAGGACTGTGGGGAAAGAGTAGGGGAGTGGGACTAATTGGAGAGCTCTTTCAAAGACCAGGTACAGGCACGATGGGCCAAATGGCCTCCTTCTGTGCTGTATCATTCTAATCTAACTACACTGCTCCGTGTCACTTGTGGGGGGTGATGGGTGATGTGGTGGTTTTTGATTCCAATGACTGCCCTGACCTAGGATGGTGGAATCTCAGCATTGCTCTGACGCCATACAAGACATAGGTCCCACCGTGGTCTCCTAGCCTGGTTTCCATTGCATACTGGTGTGGGGGTGTGGCTGTGTGTCATAACCAGACGACTCACTTTTATGTTGTCAGAATGTAACCTGCCTTTTCTCCAAACAGCACCACCTTCACCCCAGCTGACAAGCTGAATGTTATCCAGCAGACCTTTGAGGAGATCACGCAGGAGGTCCTGACCATGCTGCAGGAAGACTTCCTGTGGTCCATGGACGATCTCTTCCCCGTCTTCCTGTACGTTGTGCTTCGAGCAAGGTGAGGGAGTGCTCTTCAATACTGTGTTATGCAACCCATTTTCAGTGCTATCCCTTTTCAATACACCCTGTTTACGTCCGAGTCTGGTCTTGCCCCTCTCAGTAACCCGTTCCCTCTGCAACTAGTTGTGGATTACCTGTCCTTTTGAAGACCACGCACCCTTGGACGTATAAAATGAGAGCGCGCAGCACGATACAGCGCCACGCACCACATCGTACCCACTTACTGTACAGGACCGCACCTCTGGCAGTGTCTCCTTCGTATAAGGCGTTGCTGTGGGCTCTGGGCCGCAGCAGGAAGCGACTGGGCGCGAGCAGCTGCTGTCAGGTGACGGGCACACCTCCCAGCGTCAGACGTGCGCAGCGAGCTCAGAGGGAGGTCTGCAACTTGCACCAAACCTTCGCCAGTGTCACAAAGCTTTGGACAGACCAGCAATGTCATGGGTTGGGGAGAGGGTGCTCGTCCTTGGCAGTGAGTCAGCGGTTGAAGGCGCTGGGTGTAACCCCCCCCACCACCACCCCACCGAGTTGGCGTCTGCCCCCCCCCCCACTCCTCACTCGGGCTTTGTCAACTGCGTGTACTCGGCCCGGGAACAGTGTGAGAGGCGCCTGAGATTGTTGAGTTTGTGCTCATTTCCTCTCCTTCCTGTGGGTGCGAAGTGTTGTTCCTCAGGAACCTATCCTGTCCCTGCCCAGGTACTCAATCCTCATCAACAGAGGGGTAAATGTTGGTCAGGTTATACAACCGTGGGGCATCACTGCAGTGCTCAATCCAGTCCTCACCCTTCCGGCATGACCTCCCCCTCCCCCCCCCCTCCCCCCCGTTCCCCTGTCCATCCAGCACGCACCCCCCACCCAAGCCTTCAAGTGCTCCCTTGCCCCGGTAGTCACAGTCAATCGGTAGTGATTAGCAGCAGGAAGCTGGGCTGATGTACTCCCGCCCCTGCCCCCCGCATCCCCAGCAGTGACCCCCTACTATGAGAAAAAGAAAGACTTGCAGTTATAAGTCGCCTTTTACGATATCAGGACGTCCCCAAGTGCTTCACAGCCAATGAAGTAATTTTAAAGTGCTGTCACTGTTGTAATGTAGGAAACGTGGCAGCCAATTTGCGCACAGCAAGCTCCCACAGACAGCAATGGGATGATGACCAGATAATCTGTTTTTCTTATGTTGATTGAGGGATAAATATTGGCCAGGACACTGGGGATAACTCCCCTGCTCTTCTTCGAAATAGTGTCATGGAATCTTTTACATCCACCTGAGAGAGCAGACACGGCCTCGGTTTAATGCCTCATCCAAAAGACGGCACCTCCGACAGTGCAGCACTCCCTCAGTACTACACTGGGGGTGTCAGCCTGGATTATGTGATCGAGTCTGTGGAGAGGGATTTGAACCCGCAACCTTCTGACTCAGGCGAGAGTGCCACCCACTGAGCCAAGGCAGAAATTTCGGCTATTTACCGCCCCTCCCACTCACTCAGTACTTTCACACAGAGGACCATGAATTTCAGGAGACAGACTCTTAGATTGACTCATCAGCCGCGAGAAGGGATATTAAATTCGCTCCAAACAAAAACTGGTCAATGTCAGGGCCTGTTTTGGAACGTTCCCGTGAAACTACTATCACTTAGCTCAGCGCAGAGCGGGAATTGAAGCCTTCCCGCCTGGTCCGAGTGCTCCCTCACACGAGCGAGCATCGCGGGAGCTTTGAGCACCCATGGAAAACGCTGACAGTCGTCTACTAACCTGCTAAATTATCTTCCTGCAGGATCCGAAATCTGGGGTCGGAGGTTCACCTGATTGAGGATCTGATGGATCCCTCAGTGCAGCACGGAGAGCAGGGGATCATGTTCACCACACTGAAGGTCAGTGACAACGGCAGTACAGGGCACATGGGGGAGGAGGCATGTCACCAGAGGGAGTGTGTCACCGGGGTGGGGAGGGGACATGTCACTGGAGAGGGGGTTGGGGTGGGAGGGGCGTGTGTGGCGTGTCACAGGTGGAAGGGAGCATGTCACGGGGGAGGGGTCATGTCACGGGGTAGGGGAGAGCAGTCATCGGAAGGCGAAAGGGGGCGTGTTACGGGGTGGGGGCGGGGGAAGCATGTCACCAGTGGGGGGTGTCGCCATATCAGGCAGAAGGAGTGTGGGGCGGGGGTGAAGAGTGGAGGGGGCGTGTCACGCAGAGGGAGTATGGGGCGGGGGTGAAGAGAGTGGAGGGGGCGTGTCATGCAGAGGGTGTGTGGGGCGGGGGTGAAGAGAGTGGAGGGGGCGTGTCATGCAGAGGGAGTGTGGGGCGGGGGTGAAGAGAGTGGAGGGGGCGTGTCACGGGGAGGGGGGAGCAGTCATCGGGTGGGAGAGGTGGAGGGGGGGCGGGTCACAGGATGGGGAGGGGGGCGTGTCACAGTGGGAGAGTGAGTGTCACCAGGGGTGAGAGGGTGTGTCGAAGGGGGTGGGGAGGCGGAGGGTCGTGTCACCGGTGGTGGGGGTGGGTATTCTGCTCCCCGGGGTTCACACCCTGTTATAAACCACGCTTCTAACGGTTTAGTGTCTTGTGTAAGCTCCGTGCAACTGATTGGACTGGGGGTTGGGACTGGGTTTGCAGAAAGACGGAAAATCTTTGTCACAAACATTTTAATTTTGTTTTTTTTGTTTATCTGCAGGCCTGTTATTATCAAATTCAGCATGAGAAGCTAACATAGGACAACACATGTTTTCTCTCTCCTTTGACTCGAATGGGACCTGTGGAACATTTGGATGGCTGGCCTGTGGGTGTGGACTAGATAGACTTGCACATGGACACTCACTCACACTCTCACCCTCTCTCTCGCATTCTCACCCTCTCTATCACTCTCACCCTCTCTCTCTCTCTCTCTCTCTCTCGCGCTCTCTCACACTCTCATCCTCTCTCGCACTCTCGCCTCCTCACCCTCTCTCGCCTCCTCACCCTCTCTCGCCTCCTCGCCTCCTCACCCCCTCTCGCCTCCTCACCCCCTCTCGCCTCCTCACCCCCTCTCGCCTCCTCACCCCCTCTCGCCTCCTCACCCCCTCTCGCCTCCTCACCCCCTCTCGCCTCCTCACCCCCTCTCGCCTCCTCACCCCCTCTCGCCTCCTCACCCCCTCTCGCCTCCTCACCCCCTCTCGCCTCCTCACCCCCTCTCGCCTCCTCACCCCCTCTCGCCTCCTCACCCCCTCTCGCCTCCTCACCCCCTCTCGCCTCCTCACCCCCTCTCGCCTCCTCACCCCCTCTCGCCTCCTCACCCCCTCTCGCCTCCTCACCCCCTCTCGCCTCCTCACCCCCTCTCGCCTCCTCACCCCCTCTCGCGCGCTCTGTCACTCTCACACGCACACTTCTAACGTGACAAGTTTTCATCTGCAGGGTTTTAATTCTGAACATATGAAATTGACTTTACAGCTTGTTTTACTTGGAATTTATTTAATTGGATAATAAATGAAAATTATTGCTCTAGGATAAATCATATCAAACGCAGCAGAATATAGAATTGAAGTGCACCAAAGTGGTTGGTGAAAATATGTTTGTGTCGCAGAAGGAAATTGATTTGGAAATAGCAGAGCACCATTCCAGCACCTGTGGGCCGTTCTGTGCACTATTACACTGAGTGCCAGGGACGTGAGGCACAGCTCACTTCCCGGTCCCTTGTATTTAACCAGTGCACGGGCTGTCCCCGCTTGGGCAGGGGGCTGGTGGGGGGCAGGTGTGAGAGGGGGAAGAGGAGACAATACTTCCCGCTACCTCTGGGAACTCTGGCGAAGTCACAATGTAACGGTGAATCTATATAGTCATCAATGAGACTACAGTTGGAGTATTGTATGTAGTTTTGGGCTCCATACTATAGAAAGGATGTTGAGACAATAGTGAAAGTACAGCACAGATTCATTGAGGTGCTGCCTGGGATGCGGAAATACCCAAAACTTGAAAAATTAGGACTGTTTTCATTAGAACAGAGGACGTTTGATAGAGTTGTTTAAAATTATGAAGGGATGGGACAGAGTAGATAGAAACAGACTGACTCCAGTGATTGAGGGGTCCAGAATGAGGGGGCCATAGACAAGATTAAATGTAAGAGATTTAGGACAGGGAGCAGGAGAAATGTTTTTACACATGGTTGTGAGGCTGTGGAATGCACTAACTGAATCAGCGGGGAGCCTTTGCAGTAATATTCATTGGTTTATACAGAGCAGATTCCAGTTATTTTATTTGGATTAGTGATTCATTTAGCGGGACCCTCTTCCTCGATGTTTCCTGATCTCTCCCCTTCATTGTTCTCAGTACAAATAGGTGAAAATGTGGGTGCTAACGGTATAGGAAATTTAGAAACCGGAAAAGGCGATTTTGCCCGTAAAGCCTGTGACCCTTTGGGACGCTCCTCAACCCCACATTTTCACCGCACCTGCTTAACCCCATAAACACATCTGTGACTGTTTGTGCTTCGTTGCTCAAAGGGCCTTTCAACTAATTCCAGATGTCAGTCGCCTTTTTCTCTTGAAGTGACTGCAGCAGCACTCCCCATTTATTCTATTTCCTGATTTTTAAAGTCATTCATGGAACTCTCGACCGTGTGAATGTCTTGCCTGGATTAACTGTACAAATCCACTTCATCATTCTGAAAACCCTGCTGTAGTCTTCTCAAAGCCTCCACCTTTGCTTAGAGCCCAGGCTCCTCCTTAGTGTCTCTTCTGAAGGCCAGTAATCCCCTTCCTGTGATTGGGTACACAGACTGCACACACTGCTCCAGATGGGACTGACCAGCGCCTAATGCAGCAATAACACACAGCTCTTGAAAGATAAAACATAAAACTAGAAATCTGAAATAAAACAGAAAAAAATGGAAATGTACTGCTGTCTTCTCTCGGGGGGTGCCAGCTGTTTTCGGGGGTGCCTCTTCATTGATGCGGATCCCTGTGTGCTGTTTTCGGGGGTGCCTCTTCATTGATGCGGATCCCTGTGTGCTGAAAGACCTCCATTGTCCAGTCTTCATATGATCCCAGACAGACTGTCTGCAGGTCGATTCCCCATGGGAAGCAGGTTCATTTCTCTCCTGATATCCACACACACATTGAGCGCTGATTTGGAATGCTGGTGATTCTCCCTCCCCTTTAAGTGTCCTACTTGTGTGGGATGTGGAGTTATGGAATCTCCCATTTTGTTTAAAAATAGACAGAAGAGGGAGTGTGGGTGGCTTATAACCAGCACACGCAGCCTTGCCTGTGAATTCTCCCTGCACTGATTGCTCCTGCCACCACATTGTATTTCAGGGGACTCTTCAATTCTTAAATGCTGTAAGTTTTACTCCTCTGTACTTTCTCTTTCCAACTATTTAGGAGTAAATTCTATAATCCCGTAATTCCATCTGGGAGAGTGAATCGAAGAATCCACGTTGTAACTGTTTCAGTGACGGCCATGGCTCAGTGGGTAGCACTCTCCCCTCTGAGTCAGAAAGTTGTGGGTTCAGGTCCCACTCTCGAGACTTGGAGCCCATGACCCAGGTTGACGCTTCAGTACAGTTCTGAGGGAGTGCTGCACTGCCGGAGGTGCCGGCTTTCAGATGAGACATTAAACCCTTTCGGGTGGACATAAAAGATCCCATGGCACTATTTTGAAGAAGAGCAGGGGAGTTATCCCCGGTGCCCTGGCCAATATTTATCCCTCAACCAGCATCACTAAAACAAATTTTCTGGTCATTATCCCATTACTGTTTGTGGGAGCTTGCTGTGCGCAAATTGGCTGCTGTGTTTCCTACAGTGACTATACCTCAAACTAATTAATTGGCTGTTAGGCGCTTTGGGATGTCCTGAAAGGCTCTACATAAATGCAAGTTCTTCTCCATTCTTCTTTCTTGATCGGAGTGTGTGAAATTTTATTTCTCTTGGTTTGATTTTTTTTTCTTTGACCAAGTAACCTGCAGCAAAAGTGGGGGATGCTTTCGAGTTTATCGCCTTCCTGAGGCGCGCTCTGTTACTGGAAGAGTTGATTTCATAGCAGTGCCTCATTCTTTGATTGCAGGTACCAATCAGAGATACAAGAATTTTTAAGAAATCTTTCATTACTTCCTTTTATTTAAAAAAAAATAAACTCAACTGTAATTGTAGCAAAAGTTTAATCTGAAACTGGTTGTTCTTCAATTATGTAGTATGTCAAGATACTGCTGCACACTGGGATTATCCATTATATCTTTGGGTAGGGAACTGCTAACCCAAGCCTGCAACATAACACTGCACGGTGGAAGCATTCTTGGGCCTATGGCAGGTATTCTTATCCGATATTAGAGTTGGGTGTCTCTTCCTCCTTTCCCCATTGCACAGTGCTATTTGTGTTTGGTTCCCCTCCGCCCTGTGGATAGATGACCAATCTTTCTTTGCTCGAACTGTGTGGGACACTCGGCATCCCGCAAAATGGCTCACCTTTCCACCCCCCACCACGGCCCCATTGTGAAGTCCTTGCTGTCATCCAGCCCCCACATGGGGAGCTGGCAGTGCCAACCTGCATTGTCCCAGTGCTGGGCAGTGCTTACCCATTGCAGGATCTCCAGCACATTCCCAGCTGGCTAGAGATGACCCTGTCTTGTCCCCACTCCTGTGGAGCCCCTGTTCGCTGAGCAAATCATTTGTTGAAGAGATTGATTATAAAACCAGATTTGTTTTTAATTTTATTGGAGTTCAGCACTCTCCTGACTGACATCCCCTTTCATGATGCTCGGTTTGAGGTGACACATTGTTGACCACCTACAGTTGTCAGTTTCTTCACGGTCTGTTGATCAACATTTGCACAAGTTTTATGGAACCATTTGTGAGCCCTCACCATGACACATGGCTCTTCTAACTGCAGAGTGCTGTGCTGTGAATCATTGCTTAGTTCCTTGCCAGTTCAATCCTTTCCCACCCTAACTAGGTCCCCGGCCTTCCTGTTCCAGGATAGCTGGGAATTCCCACTTCAAGCTGATGCAAACATCTTGTTGAGTAAGGAGTGTTTGCTGGCTGCTTTGCTACTCGCTGAGCGCCCATTGGGGCCTTTCCTTGGACAGGCTGCCCATTCGAGTGGCTGTGTTGATCCCTGTAATTAATGACTTACAAATGTTGGGAAATTGACTGTTGAGGGAGAATTGAACCCAGTGGGGGGGGAAATGTTCTTTTCGTTGTTTACTCACGTCTTCCTTTTAATGATCTTGAATTGCTCTTTGTTGTGTCTTGCTATGCTGATCAGAGCACTGTGTAGTTGCTAATGATTTTTTTCATTGTTGGGCCTGGTAATGTTATGGGGAACTCACTGTAATCTCTGCATAGTGACAATATCAATTTACTGAAATAGTGTTCTCTGGTGATTCCTCTCTCCCTCCCAATTTCTCTTATTAAAACGAATGGTGGTTTCTCTCCCATTGTATCTGGCAGAAGGTAGTCAACATTGTTTTAAACCTTCATTCTTTTGGGTCTTGGCATACTGGGATGACTCCATTGCCTACGTGCACTAAATAAGCATGGCCACGGGTAATGAGAAAACCATCCCAATAAGTGGGGCAAGTAACTCACATAAAACATCAGGTTGGTTTGATCAGGTGAGCAAGCCATTCCCAAGCCTATGGCGAGTGTCTCTGTCACAAGAACCCCGCATTTGATTCTGATGCAGCGAGAGAGCTTTACAGCCTCAGTCCTGTAAAATATTGTCACAATTGTATTGCAGTGTACTATTTATTAATAAAAGGTTTAATATTTTGTAGTCTTGTGAAAATTGTTTAAAAATAAATTGAATATAATTCTGAAACGTCTACAGAGCATTGTTTAAAACGGATGCTGGGTATTGAGGTGCTTTACAGTATATTGGATTATTGTGACCCACACTGGCTGCAATAAAGTGGAACTCCCACCTCCTCAAGCATTTTATTTTGTACCTGTAATTCATTATGTCTCTTTTATGCATATCTGAAGCTACACCTGCTCATAACATAAAAATTGGTACATTGAGAGAGTTTGAAAGGCCTGCTCCTTGCATGTGTATGAGTCCAGCTCCGTGAGTGTGTGTGTGTGTGTGTGTGAGAGCGAGCTCAGCTCTGAGTGAGAGAGAGAGAGCTCAGCTCTGTGTGAGAGAGAGCTCAGCTCTGTGTGAGAGAGAGAGAGAGCTCAGCTCTAAGTGAGAGAGAGAGAGCTCAGCTCTGTGTGAGAGAGAGAGCTCAGCTCTGTGTGAGAGAGAGAGAGAGAGCTCAGCTCTAAGTGAGAGAGAGAGAGCTCAGCTCTTTGTGAGAGAGAGAGCTCAGCTCTGTGTGAGAGAGAGAGAGAGCTCAGCTCTAAGTGAGAGAGAGAGAGCTCAGCTCTGTGTGAGAGAGAGAGAGAGCTCAGCTCTAAGTGAGAGAGAGAGAGCTCAGCTCTGTGTGAGAGAGAGAGCTCAGCTCTGTGTGTGAGAGAGAGCTCAGCTCTGTGAGTGAGTGAGAGAGCTCAGCTCAGCTGTGAGTGAGTGAGAGAGCTCAGCTCTGTGTGAGAGAGAGAGCTCAGCTCTGTGTGAGAGAGAGAGAGAGCTCAGCTCTAAGTGAGAGAGAGAGAGCTCAGCTCTGAGAGAGAGAGCTCAGCTCTGAGAGAGAGAGCTCTGTGTGAGAGAGAGAGAGCTCAGCTCTGTGTGAGAGAGAGAGAGCTCAGCTCTGTGAGTGAGAGAGAGCTCAGCTCTGAGTGAGAGAGAGCTCAGCTCTGTGTGAGAGAGAGAGAGAGAGAGAGCTCAGCTCAGAGAGAGAGCTCAGCTCAGAGAGAGCTCAGAGAGAGAGAGCTCAGAGAGAGAGAGCTCAGAGAGAGAGAGAGAGAGCTCAGAGAGAGAGAGAGAGAGCTCAGAGAGAGAGAGAGAGAGCTCAGAGAGAGAGAGAGAGAGAGCTCAGCTCAGCGAGAGAACTCAGCTCAGAGAGAGAGAGAGAGAGAGCTCAGAGAGAGAGAGAGCTCAGAGAGAGAGAACTCAGCTCAGAGAGAGAGAGAGCTCAGCTCAGAGAGAGAGAGCTCAGCTCAGAGAGAGAGAGAGAGCTCAGCTCAGAGAGAGAGAGCTCAGCTCAGCTCAGAGAGAGAGAGCTCAGCTCAGCTCAGAGAGAGAGAGCTCAGCTCAGCTCAGAGAGAGAGAGAGAGAGCTCAGCTCAGAGAGAGAGAGAGCTCAGCTCAGCTCAGAGAGAGAGCTCAGCTCAGAGAGAGAGAGAGCTCAGCTCAGAGAGAGAGAGAGCTCAGCTCAGAGAGAGCTCAGCTCAGAGAGAGAGAGCTCAGCTCAGAGAGAGAGAGAGCGAGCTCAGCTCAGAGAGAGAGAGAGAGAGAGCGAGCTCAGCTAAGAGAGAGAGAGAGAGAGAGCGAGCTCAGCTCAGAGAGAGAGAGCGAGCTCAGCTAAGAGAGAGAGAGAGAGAGAGAGAGCGAGCTCAGCTCAGAGAGAGAGAGCGAGCTCAGCTCAGAGAGAGAGAGCGAGCTCAGCTCAGAGAGAGAGAGCGAGCTCAGCTCAGAGAGAGAGAGCGAGCTCAGCTCAGAGAGAGAGAGCGAGCTCAGCTCAGAGAGAGAGAGCGAGCTCAGCTCAGAGAGAGAGAGCGAGCTCAGCTCAGAGAGAGAGAGCGAGCTCAGCTCAGAGAGAGCGAGCTCAGCTCAGAGAGAGAGAGCGAGCTCAGCTCAGAGAGAGAGAGCGAGCTCAGCTCAGAGAGAGAGAGCGAGCTCAGCTCAGAGAGAGAGAGCGAGCTCAGCTCAGAGAGAGAGAGCGAGCTCAGCTCAGAGAGAGAGAGCGAGCTCAGCTCAGAGAGAGAGAGAGCGAGCTCAGCTCAGAGAGAGAGAGCGAGCTCAGCTCAGAGAGAGAGAGCGAGCTCAGCTCAGAGAGAGAGAGCGAGCTCAGCTCAGAGAGAGAGAGCGAGCTCAGCTCAGAGAGAGAGAGCGAGCTCAGCTCAGAGAGAGAGAGCGAGCTCAGCTCAGAGAGAGAGAGCGAGCTCAGCTCAGAGAGAGAGAGCGAGCTCAGCTCAGAGAGAGAGAGAGCTCAGCTCAGCTCAGCGAGAGAGCTCAGCTCAGCTCAGCGAGAGAGCTCAGCTCAGCTCAGAGAGAGAGAGCTCAGCTCAGAGAGAGAGAGAGAGCTCAGCTCAGAGAGAGAGAGAGCTCAGCTCAGAGAGAGAGAGAGCTCAGCTCAGAGAGAGAGAGAGCTCAGCTCAGAGAGAGAGAGAGAGCGAGCTCAGCTCAGAGAGAGAGAGAGAGCGAGCTCAGCTCAGAGAGAGAGAGAGAGAGAGCGAGCTCAGCTAAGAGAGAGAGAGAGAGAGAGCGAGCTCAGCTAAGAGAGAGAGAGAGAGAGAGAGAGCGAGCTCAGCTCAGAGAGAGAGAGCGAGCTCAGCTCAGAGAGAGAGAGCGAGCTCAGCTCAGAGAGAGAGAGCGAGCTCAGCTCAGAGAGAGAGAGCGAGCTCAGCTCAGAGAGAGAGAGCGAGCTCAGCTCAGAGAGAGAGAGCGAGCTCAGCTCAGAGAGAGAGAGCGAGCTCAGCTCAGAGAGAGAGAGCGAGCTCAGCTCAGAGAGAGAGAGCGAGCTCAGCTCAGAGAGAGAGAGCGAGCTCAGCTCAGAGAGAGAGAGCGAGCTCAGCTCAGAGAGAGAGAGCGAGCTCAGCTCAGAGAGAGAGAGCGAGCTCAGCTCAGAGAGAGAGAGCGAGCTCAGCTCAGAGAGAGAGAGCGAGCTCAGCTCAGAGAGAGAGAGCGAGCTCAGCTCAGAGAGAGAGAGCGAGCTCAGCTCAGAGAGAGAGAGCGAGCTCAGCTCAGAGAGAGAGAGAGCAGCTCAGAGAGAGAGAGAGCTCAGCTCAGAGAGAGAGAGAGAGCTCAGCTCAGAGAGAGAGAGCTCAGCTCAGAGAGAGAGAGCTCAGCTCAGAGAGAGAGAGAGAGAGCTCAGCTCAGAGAGAGAGAGAGAGAGAGAGAGAGCTCAGCTCACAGAGCTCAGCTCAGCTCTGTGAGAGAGCTCAGCTCTGTGAGAGAGAGAGCTCAGCTCTGTGAGAGAGAGAGCTCAGCTCTGTGAGAGAGAGCTCAGCTCTGTGAGAGAGAGCTCAGCTCTGTGAGAGAGAGCTCAGCTCTGAGAGAGAGAGCTCAGCTCAGAGAGAGAGCTCAGCTCAGAGAGAGAGCTCAGCTCTGTGAGAGAGAGCTCAGCTCTGTGAGAGAGAGCTCAGCTCTGTGAGAGAGAGCTCAGCTCTGTGAGAGAGAGCTCAGCTCTGTGAGAGAGAGCTCAGCTCTGTGAGAGAGAGCTCAGCTCTGTGAGAGAGAGCTCAGCTCTGTGAGAGAGAGCTCAGCTCTGTGAGAGAGAGCTCAGCTCTGTGAGAGAGAGCTCAGCTCTGTGAGAGAGAGCTCAGCTCTGTGAGAGAGAGCTCAGCTCTGTGAGAGAGAGCTCAGCTCTGAGAGAGAGCTCAGCTCTGAGAGAGAGCTCAGCTCTGAGAGAGAGCTCAGCTCTGTGAGAGAGAGCAGCTCTGTGAGAGAGAGAGCTCAGCTCTGTGAGAGAGAGAGCTCAGCTCTGTGAGAGAGAGAGCTCAGCTCTGTGAGAGAGAGAGCTCAGCTCTGTGAGAGAGAGAGCTCAGCTCTGTGAGAGAGAGCTCAGCTCTGTGAGAGAGAGCTCAGCTCTGTGAGAGAGAGCTCAGCTCTGTGAGAGAGAGCTCAGCTCTGTGAGAGAGAGAGAGAGAGAGCTCAGCTCAGAGAGAGAGAGAGAGAGCTCAGCTCAGAGAGAGAGAGAGAGAGAGCTCAGCTCAGAGAGAGAGAGCTCAGCTCAGAGAGAGAGAGAGAGAGCTCAGCTCAGAGAGAGAGAGAGAGAGAGAGCTCAGCTCAGAGAGAGAGAGAGAGAGAGAGAGCTCAGCTCAGAGAGAGAGAGAGAGCTCAGCTCAGAGAGAGAGAGAGAGAGAGCTCAGCTCAGCTCAGAGAGAGAGAGAGAGAGAGAGCTCAGCTCAGAGAGAGAGAGAGAGAGAGAGAGCTCAGCTCAGAGAGAGAGAGAGAGCTCAGCTCAGAGAGAGAGAGAGAGAGAGAGCGAGCTCAGAGAGAGAGAGAGCGAGCTCAGAGAGAGAGAGAGCGAGCTCAGAGAGAGAGAGAGCGAGCTCAGAGAGAGAGAGAGCGAGCTCAGAGAGAGAGAGAGCGAGCTCAGAGAGAGAGAGAGCGAGCTCAGAGAGAGAGAGAGCGAGCTCAGAGAGAGAGAGAGCGAGCTCAGAGAGAGAGAGAGCGAGCTCAGAGAGAGAGAGAGCGAGCTCAGAGAGAGAGAGAGCGAGCTCAGAGAGAGAGAGAGCGAGCTCAGAGAGAGAGAGCGAGCTCAGAGAGAGAGAGAGCGAGCTCAGAGAGAGAGAGAGCTCAGCTCGAGAGAGAGCTCGCTCAGCTCGAGAGAGAGAGCTCGCTCAGCTCGAGAGAGAGAGCTCGCTCAGCTCGAGAGAGAGAGCTCGCTCAGCTCGAGAGAGAGAGCTCGCTCAGCTCGAGAGAGAGAGCTCGCTCAGCTCGAGAGAGAGAGCTCGCTCAGCTCGAGAGAGAGAGCTCGCTCAGCTCGAGAGAGAGAGCTCGCTCAGCTCGAGAGAGAGAGCTCGCTCAGCTCGAGAGAGAGAGCTCGCTCAGCTGGAGAGAGCGCAGCTCGCTCAGCTGGAGAGAGCGAGCGAGAGCGCAGCTGGAGAGAGCGAGCGAGAGCGCAGCTGGAGAGAGCGAGCGAGAGCGCAGCTGGAGAGAGCGAGCGAGAGCGCAGCTGGAGAGAGCGAGCGAGAGCGCAGCTGGAGAGAGCGAGCGAGAGCGCAGCTGGAGAGAGCGAGCGAGAGCGCAGCTGGAGAGAGCGAGCGAGAGCGCAGCTGGAGAGAGCGAGCGAGAGCGCAGCTGGAGAGAGCGAGCGAGAGCGCAGCTGGAGAGAGCGAGCGAGAGCGCAGCTGGAGAGAGCGAGCGAGAGCGCAGCTGGAGAGAGCGAGCGAGAGCGCAGCTGGAGAGAGCGAGCGAGAGCGCAGCTGGAGAGAGCGAGCGAGAGCGCAGCTGGAGAGAGCGAGCGAGAGCGCAGCTGGAGAGAGCGAGCGAGAGCGCAGCTGGAGAGAGCGAGCGAGAGCGCAGCTGGAGAGAGCGAGCGAGAGCGCAGCTGGAGAGAGCGAGCGAGAGCGCAGCTGGAGAGAGCGAGCGAGAGCGCAGCTGGAGAGAGCGAGCGAGAGCGCAGCTGGAGAGAGCGAGCGAGAGCGCAGCTGGAGAGAGCGAGCGAGAGCGCAGCTGGAGAGAGCGAGCGAGAGCGCAGCTGGAGAGAGCGAGCGAGAGCGCAGCTGGAGAGAGCGAGCGAGAGCGCAGCTGGAGAGAGCGAGCGAGAGCGCAGCTGGAGAGAGCGAGCGAGAGCGCAGCTGGAGAGAGCGAGCGAGAGCGCAGCTGGAGAGAGCGAGCGAGAGCGCAGCTGGAGAGAGCGAGCGAGAGCGCAGCTGGAGAGAGCGAGCGAGAGCGCAGCTGGAGAGAGCGAGCGAGAGCGCAGCTGGAGAGAGCGAGCGAGAGCGCAGCTGGAGAGAGCGAGCGAGAGCGCAGCTGGAGAGAGCGAGCGAGAGCGCAGCTGGAGAGAGCGAGCGAGAGCGCAGCTGGAGAGAGCGAGCGAGAGCGCAGCTGGAGAGAGCGAGCGAGAGCGCAGCTGGAGAGAGCGAGCGAGAGCGCAGCTGGAGAGAGCGAGCGAGAGCGCAGCTGGAGAGAGCGAGCGAGAGCGCAGCTGGAGAGAGCGAGCGAGAGCGCAGCTGGAGAGAGCGAGCGAGAGCGCAGCTGGAGAGAGCGAGCGAGAGCGCAGCTGGAGAGAGCGAGCGAGAGCGCAGCTGGAGAGAGCGAGCGAGAGCGCAGCTGGAGAGAGCGAGCGAGAGCGCAGCTGGAGAGAGCGAGCGAGAGCGCAGCTGGAGAGAGCGAGCGAGAGCGCAGCTGGAGAGAGCGAGCGAGAGCGCAGCTGGAGAGAGCGAGCGAGAGCGCAGCTGGAGAGAGCGAGCGAGAGCGCAGCTGGAGAGAGCGAGCGAGAGCGCAGCTGGAGAGAGCGAGCGAGAGCGCAGCTGGAGAGAGCGAGCGAGAGCGCAGCTGGAGAGAGCGAGCGAGAGCGCAGCTGGAGAGAGCGAGCGAGAGCGCAGCTGGAGAGAGCGAGCGAGAGCGCAGCTGGAGAGAGCGAGCGAGAGCGCAGCTGGAGAGAGCGAGCGAGAGCGCAGCTGGAGAGAGCGAGCGAGAGCGCAGCTGGAGAGAGCGAGCGAGAGCGCAGCTGGAGAGAGCGAGCGAGAGCGCAGCTGGAGAGAGCGAGCGAGAGCGCAGCTGGAGAGAGCGAGCGAGAGCGCAGCTGGAGAGAGCGAGCGAGAGCGCAGCTGGAGAGAGCGAGCGAGAGCGCAGCTGGAGAGAGCGAGCGAGAGCGCAGCTGGAGAGAGCGAGCGAGAGCGCAGCTGGAGAGAGCGAGCGAGAGCGCAGCTGGAGAGAGCGAGCGAGAGCGCAGCTGGAGAGAGCGAGCGAGAGCGCAGCTGGAGAGAGCGAGCGAGAGCGCAGCTGGAGAGAGCGAGCGAGAGCGCAGCTGGAGAGAGCGAGCGAGAGCGCAGCTGGAGAGAGCGAGCGAGAGCGCAGCTGGAGAGAGCGAGCGAGAGCGCAGCTGGAGAGAGCGAGCGAGAGCGCAGCTGGAGAGAGCGAGCGAGAGCGCAGCTGGAGAGAGCGAGCGAGAGCGCAGCTGGAGAGAGCGAGCGAGAGCGCAGCTGGAGAGAGCGAGCGAGAGCGCAGCTGGAGAGAGCGAGCGAGAGCGCAGCTGGAGAGAGCGAGCGAGAGCGCAGCTGGAGAGAGCGAGCGAGAGCGCAGCTGGAGAGAGCGAGCGAGAGCGCAGCTGGAGAGAGCGAGCGAGAGCGCAGCTGGAGAGAGCGAGCGAGAGCGCAGCTGGAGAGAGCGAGCGAGAGCGCAGCTGGAGAGAGCGAGCGAGAGCGCAGCTGGAGAGAGCGAGCGAGAGCGCAGCTGGAGAGAGCGAGCGAGAGCGCAGCTGGAGAGAGCGAGCGAGAGCGCAGCTGGAGAGAGCGAGCGAGAGCGCAGCTGGAGAGAGCGAGCGAGAGCGCAGCTGGAGAGAGCGAGCGAGAGCGCAGCTGGAGAGAGCGAGCGAGAGCGCAGCTGGAGAGAGCGAGCGAGAGCGCAGCTGGAGAGAGCGAGCGAGAGCGCAGCTGGAGAGAGCGAGCGAGAGCGCAGCTGGAGAGAGCGAGCGAGAGCGCAGCTGGAGAGAGCGAGCGAGAGCGCAGCTGGAGAGAGCGAGCGAGAGCGCAGCTGGAGAGAGCGAGCGAGAGCGCAGCTGGAGAGAGCGAGCGAGAGCGCAGCTGGAGAGAGCGAGCGAGAGCGCAGCTGGAGAGAGCGAGCGAGAGCGCAGCTGGAGAGAGCGAGCGAGAGCGCAGCTGGAGAGAGCGAGCGAGAGCGCAGCTGGAGAGAGCGAGCGAGAGCGCAGCTGGAGAGAGCGAGCGAGAGCGCAGCTGGAGAGAGCGAGCGAGAGCGCAGCTGGAGAGAGCGAGCGAGAGCGCAGCTGGAGAGAGCGAGCGAGAGCGCAGCTGGAGAGAGCGAGCGAGAGCGCAGCTGGAGAGAGCGAGCGAGAGCGCAGCTGGAGAGAGCGAGCGAGAGCGCAGCTGGAGAGAGCGAGCGAGAGCGCAGCTGGAGAGAGCGAGCGAGAGCGCAGCTGGAGAGAGCGAGCGAGAGCGCAGCTGGAGAGAGCGAGCGAGAGCGCAGCTGGAGAGAGCGAGCGAGAGCGCAGCTGGAGAGAGCGAGCGAGAGCGCAGCTGGAGAGAGCGAGCGAGAGCGCAGCTGGAGAGAGCGAGCGAGAGCGCAGCTGGAGAGAGCGAGCGAGAGCGCAGCTGGAGAGAGCGAGCGAGAGCGCAGCTGGAGAGAGCGAGCGAGAGCGCAGCTGGAGAGAGCGAGCGAGAGCGCAGCTGGAGAGAGCGAGCGAGAGCGCAGCTGGAGAGAGCGAGCGAGAGCGCAGCTGGAGAGAGCGAGCGAGAGCGCAGCTGGAGAGAGCGAGCGAGAGCGCAGCTGGAGAGAGCGAGCGAGAGCGCAGCTGGAGAGAGCGAGCGAGAGCGCAGCTGGAGAGAGCGAGCGAGAGCGCAGCTGGAGAGAGCGAGCGAGAGCGCAGCTGGAGAGAGCGAGCGAGAGCGCAGCTGGAGAGAGCGAGCGAGAGCGCAGCTGGAGAGAGCGAGCGAGAGCGCAGCTGGAGAGAGCGAGCGAGAGCGCAGCTGGAGAGAGCGAGCGAGAGCGCAGCTGGAGAGAGCGAGCGAGAGCGCAGCTGGAGAGAGCGAGCGAGAGCGCAGCTGGAGAGAGCGAGCGAGAGCGCAGCTGGAGAGAGCGAGCGAGAGCGCAGCTGGAGAGAGCGAGCGAGAGCGCAGCTGGAGAGAGCGAGCGAGAGCGCAGCTGGAGAGAGCGAGCGAGAGCGCAGCTGGAGAGAGCGAGCGAGAGCGCAGCTGGAGAGAGCGAGCGAGAGCGCAGCTGGAGAGAGCGAGCGAGAGCGCAGCTGGAGAGAGCGAGCGAGAGCGCAGCTGGAGAGAGCGAGCGAGAGCGCAGCTGGAGAGAGCGAGCGAGAGCGCAGCTGGAGAGAGCGAGCGAGAGCGCAGCTGGAGAGAGCGAGCGAGAGCGCAGCTGGAGAGAGCGAGCGAGAGCGCAGCTGGAGAGAGCGAGCGAGAGCGCAGCTGGAGAGAGCGAGCGAGAGCGCAGCTGGAGAGAGCGAGCGAGAGCGCAGCTGGAGAGAGCGAGCGAGAGCGCAGCTGGAGAGAGCGAGCGAGAGCGCAGCTGGAGAGAGCGAGCGAGAGCGCAGCTGGAGAGAGCGAGCGAGAGCGCAGCTGGAGAGAGCGAGCGAGAGCGCAGCTGGAGAGAGCGAGCGAGAGCGCAGCTGGAGAGAGCGAGCGAGAGCGCAGCTGGAGAGAGCGAGCGAGAGCGCAGCTGGAGCGAGCGAGCGAGAGCGCAGCTGGAGCGAGCGAGCGAGAGCGCAGCTGGAGCGAGCGAGCGAGAGCGCAGCTGGAGCGAGCGAGCGAGAGCGCAGCTGGAGCGAGCGAGCGAGAGCGCAGCTGGAGCGAGCGAGCGAGAGCGCAGCTGGAGCGAGCGAGCGAGAGCGCAGCTGGAGCGAGCGAGCGAGAGCGCAGCTGGAGCGAGCGAGCGAGAGCGCAGCTGGAGCGAGCGAGCGAGAGCGCCGCTGGAGCGAGCGAGCGAGAGCGCCGCTGGAGCGAGCGAGCGAGAGCGCCGCTGGAGCGAGCGAGCGAGAGCGCCGCTGGAGCGAGCGAGCGAGAGCGCCGCGGGAGCGAGCGAGCGAGAGCGCCGCGGGAGCGAGCGAGCGAGAGCGCCGCGGGAGCGAGCGAGCGAGAGCGCCGCGGGAGCGAGCGCGCGAGAGCGCCGCGGGAGCGAGCGCGCGAGAGCGCCGCGGGAGCGAGCGCGCGAGAGCGCCGCGGGAGCGAGCGCGCGAGAGCGCCGCGGGAGCGAGCGCGCGAGAGCGCCGCGGGAGCGAGCGCGCGAGAGCGCCGCGGGAGCGAGCGCAGCGGGCGAGAGCGCCGCGGGCGCGAGCGCAGCGGGCGAGAGCGCCGCGGGCGCGAGCGCAGCGGGCGAGAGCGCAGCTGTGTGTGTGTTTTCCCATAATTGTGAGCACTTTTACACTTCACAATTTAATCTTTTTTTCAAAAAGGAAAAACAAAGTATCATTTGAATTTTCAGTGACCATTTCTCAAAAATACTTTACCCTGTCACCCTTACAGAGATACTCTCCACCTTACTCCATTCCCTCCCAGCTCACACTAGCACACCTTCTTCCCCAATACAACTCAGCCCTTTCGCTCCCTATCACCCACCCCCCGCTCAACTCAACCCAACCCCCCGCTCAACTCAACCCAACCCCCCGCTCAACTCAACCCAACCCCCCCCCTCAATACAACCACCCCACCCCCCCCCCCCAAAACCCGGCTCAATACAACCCACTTCAACCCAACACTCTCCGCCTTCCCCACCTTAATTCAGTCCGGCATCCTTCCCATTCCCCTCCTTTGAACTGGGACGCTCTTCTCCCTACAATTCTATCAGTTCAAACTGCCCCACACTCATTCTTCCCCCGCCTCCCCCCCACCCCCTGCCCCAGTTCCTGACGGCACTCTTTATCCCCTCTCCCCCCCCCCCCCCCCTTAGTTGAGGCTGGCACTTTCATTTCCCTCTTTCCACCTTCAAAGCACCACTCTCAACTTACACCCTTTCCCCTTCACTTCCATCCTTTCACTCTCCCGTCAGTGCTGCTCCTAACCTAGTCTCGCGGGTCTGGTCACTGTCAGTGGGAACTGGTGAGAATTCCCACCGGCAGTCACTGGGTCAGCTGGCAGTGGGGCTGAGAAGAGGGGCCTAGTCCAGAGGAAGGGGTGTTGGAGCAAGGCTATGGAGTGGTTTGCAGATAGTGATGATTTAGAATTCGATGTGTTGGGAAGGGGAAGTTGGGGAAAGTCAGGGATGATAGGTACACATTTCTTTTTATTCATTCACAGGATGTGGGTGTCACTGGCAAGGCCAGCATTTATTGCCCATCCCTAATTGCCTTTGAGAAAGTGGTGGTGAGCCGCCGCCTTGAACTGCTGCAATCCGTGTGGTGAAGGTACTCCCACAGTGCTGTTAGTAGGGAGTTCCAGGATTTTGACCCAGCGACGATGAAGGAACAGCGATATACTTCCAAGTCAGGATGGTGTGTGACTTGATGGGGAACTTGGAGGTGGTGGTGTTCCCATGCGCCTGCTGCCCTTGTCCTTCTAGGTGGTAGAGGTCACGGGTTTGGGAGGTGCTGTCGAAGAAGCCTTGGCGAGTTGCTGCAGTGCATCTTGTAGATGGTACATGGTGCACTGGTGGTGGAGGGAGTGCCAATCAAGCAGACTTTTTTGTCCTGGATGGCTTCTTGAGTGTTGTTGGAGCTGCACTCATCCAGGCAAGTGGAGAGTATTCCATCACACTCCTGACTTGTGCCTTGTAGATGGTGGAAAGGCTTTGAGGACTCAGGAGGTGAGTCACTTGCCGTAGAATACCCAACCTCTGACCTGCTCTTGTAGCCACAGTATTTATGTGGCTGGTCCAGTTAAGTATCTGATCAATGGTGGCCCCCAGGATGTTGATGGTGGGGAATTTGATGATGGTAATGCCATTGAATATCAAAGGGAGGTGGTTAGACTTTCTCTTGTCGGAGATGGTCATTGCCTGGTACTTGTGTGACGCCAATGTTGCTTGCCACTTATCAGCCCAAGCCTGAATGTTGTCCAAGTCATGTCTGTGGGTAGTGGAGTTCTGGATGAATTTGAGTTTGTTTAGGGTGGAGTTTGAGAGAAGATGAAAAGACCATTGGAAGAATCGAGTAGTGACAAAAGCATAGGTGAGGGTTTCAGGGGGTCGGTGGGATGGGGCGTGGAGGGGAAAAGGGGGTTGTATTGTAGAGGTGAAAGTAGACACTTTATGACGGACTGGATTACAGTTTGAACCTCAGCACGAGGTCAAACCTTAACTAGGGTTACAAACAATTAGGGTTAGTCTGAGCAGACAGCCAGGGAGGACAATGGAATCTGGCTTGGGGTAGATGGAATCAGGGGTTAGGGTGGACAGGGGCTAGGGCAAATGGGGCTGGGTTTGATACGAAAGTGGAGGATGGAGCCTTGGGGCAAACTGGAGCTGCCGAGACACCGGAGTTATTATTGAGACTACAACAGGTAACCGTGGAATGAGGCCGAAACTTAATAACTCACATTACAGGGAGTCCAATGGCCGACTTTATCTGTAACATGTTTAGTGGAGTTAAGGGAGTTTGTCAGGCAGGATCTTCTGAAGCTGGCTATTTCACAGTAAGTTATTCTGGTTCTTACCTGGGAATATATCCCATTTTACCACTGTGTGGCTGTTTATCCTTTCTATTCAATATTACAGTTTGAAGGAGTCCCACTTTCTCTCCTTCCAGAGAGATCTCTCAGTAATACTCAGTTGGTTTTAGCTCTTCCCTCATTCCCTTTTTAAATCCTATTGCTGTCCTGCTCCTTCCTGCTGCTAATGTTGAATTTAATCATGTTCTTTTTCTGTGATGCTAGACAGTGAATGTTAAGACTTGTATTTATACAGCGCCTTCCACAACCTCAGGATGTCCCAAAGCGCTTTACAGCCAATGAAGTACTTTTGAAGTGTCGTCACTGTTATAATATAGGAAAAGTGGCAGCCAATCTGCACACAGCAAGATCCCACAAACATCAATGAGATAAGTGACCTGATATTCTGTTTTAGTGAAGTTGATTGAGGTATAAATCCCTGACAACAACTCTTACTTGAAACGTGCCGACAGTCTAGAGAGAGATTAAAACAAAATAAATATAAAATCGTTGCCTAAGGATACACAAGGAGCCATGACTCAAACATGTGTTGCTCTGGCTCTGAAATGTCAGGGTGGGATCAAGCTAGTGCATGTAATGGAGCCCATCCGATTTAAATCAACAGAAGGAAAATCGGGTGAGGTGTGTTCGGGCTGTGTAATCCTCTTGCTCACTACAACCAGGCAGTACTTTACACCCAAGCACTACAGATGAAAATGTGCCCCTTTATTTATTTTTTTAATTGTACAAACAGAAAGGGAATGAACAACCCATTTGCTCCAACTGTAAAAGACTGTGGGCAGCAGACATTGCATCTGTGGGCAGCGGCCCTCAAACGGGACATTTGGAAGAGTAAGAGGCGCTGTCCAGGGAGAGACTCTTGCCCACATTGTTCTGATCCGCCTTCTCCCAAGTTCAGTGTCAACGGAGAGTCGCTGGCCAGCTTAGTCCCACTGTCCTGACAGAGGACAAGTGTGGGAGAGGAGAGAATGGAGATACATTTACCTTAAAATGCACACACAAACCAAGATGGGGTGCAGCAGTAGAAGTGTCAGTAGTATGCTTTTTATTGTTCATTCTCTGGATGTTGGCAAGGCTGGCATTTATTGCCCTGAAAAGCTTGTGCGCTTGGCCACTTCAGACGACAGTTAAGAGTCAACCGCATTGGTGTGGGACTAGAGACACACAAAGGGGCCAAAGGACGGCAAGTTTCCTTTCCTAAAGAACCAGTTGGACTTTTATGACAATCCGACAGCTTCACGGCCACTTTTACTGGTACCAGCTATTTATTTCCAGAATCTTAAAGCTGGATTCAAATTTCCAAATTGCCATGGTGGGATTTGAACTTGCGTTCTCTGGATTACTTGTCCAGTAAGAAAACCACTCCACTGCTGTATAATATGCCAATGAAATGTGTGGAATAATGGAGCAGTGGCATCTGGTGTCAGTAACTGGTCACTGCATAACTCTGTCTCTCATTGCCAGTGTTAGCTGGGGATACTGTCATCTGTAAGTTGATTCATAACAAATCCTTCACACACACAGCTTAATAGAACAATATTAGCTGGGCTCACGGTGACTCCAGATTTCTCAGTTGTTGCCTAAGGCCACAGCCTGGGTAAATGTCTGCAACTTAAGTGTATGGGGCTGTCCAATGCCACACAGCCTCTGAGTTTGTTCACTCGCTCCTGAACCCCCCCCTCCCATCGGCCCCGACCCCTCTCACTTCCGCCAGCACCGACACCCCCCCCCATTGCCAGTTTTGGGCGGGAGACTATCCTAGATTATTTAAATGAGGCTTGGGAGTTCGAATGACCCAGACCTCCCGCCTGGAACACGCCCCAGTTAAAAATCGACCACTTAATGTCTAGGCTCATATGTGACAAGTGGACCTTTGGCAAAGATCCCAAGGGGCTGCTGATACCCGTGGGGAACTATCCCAACATCAGTTATCTCAGGAGAACAGAAAATGGGCAAGCGGATGAAAAAAATTTCATTGGACCAAATTCCTTCACCTCCCACTGCATAAAGTTCCAGTTTTAAATGTAAACTATCTGCCTGTTTTCAATTTTTTATGCTCAACAGTCTATCAAATGTCAGGTGAGGCTTGTTTTAGAAAGCTTGACACCACAATTTGAGTTCAGTGGCGGAAGCAGCTGGTGCTCAGTGCCTGTCAAGGTCATGATCAGGGGCAAAGCATGGATGGAGAATCACCTGGTGGGGTGTCTCAGACACTCTGCCATTGCTCCGCCTCGTTCTTGTTTCTGTTTGGACCGGATCACCTGGTGAATGTCCCTTGGTACAAACGCTTCCCAACAGCCGAGGCTTTCAAGCCTCAATCTTCTGCTCTGTTCTCTCCTAAACGCAGACTCATGCTGGGCTGTGGGTCCCTCACCCAACCGTTTCCATCCTTCATGAGCGAGTCTGGACAGAGAGTAATCATGGCTACTGCAGTCGGGAATCACAGCCCAGCTGGTCTGGTCCACAGCCAATATCCGTACCCCTGGACTTCCAGCAGGAAGGTAACCATCAGACCCTGGCTGGGTGCAGCCTTCCCACTGCTGGCTCAGCTGACACAGCACAGGCCGGAGTCCAAACCTGAGACCCTGCTGCTCTGAATGGCTTCACGTTGCGGCACATGCGGTATTTCCCCACTGATTATGGGCGGGATGGGGGGTGGGGCAGTGACTGATCCAACGGTCCGTGAGATCAAGTTGAGTTTAGTTCTGAAGTTGATGCGAGTCCCTGGTTGCAGTGGACGGTCCCACAGGCAGAGTTTAGTCGGGTTGGAGTGCAGCACTGTTGGACTATGCCGCTGTGTTGGGGTCTTATTTGAGCCTTCAAACTGGGACAGGTGGCTTAGGGTTGCCAACTCTGGTTGGACGTATTCCTGGAGGTTTCATCACATGACCTCCCGCCTCCAATCACCCCGCCCACCCAGTCAAAGAGCTTCCCCCACCCCCAGCTCCATATATTTTTATAACTAACAAATGAAAGTGTTCAAAAAAAATGGAAACACAACTTTTTTTATTGCCGCTGTGATTTTTCTCCTGTGTTTGCTCACAGCAGTATCCTGGAGATCAATCTTTAATTCCTGGAGACTCCAGGACAATCCTGGAGGGTTGGCAACCCAAAGGTGGCTCCGCCCCCCCCCCCCCCCCCCCCAGCAGCAATTCCTTCAACTGTGGGCCCCACAAGTCCCAAACCTTCACTCTAAAATGTCTGGATCCGATGATTCTCTCGGTCACTGATGATGATATCTCCTGCGCAGAAGGCCACACCCTCGAGACCTTTGACCTGTCCGTCCCCCGACCCCCAGCTCCCAAATGCCTGCAGGAATGTTCCGTCTGGCCGGAAGAGCTGGACCCGGTTGTTCCCGCTGTCTCCCACCAGAATGTTCCCCTCGTGGTCCACCGCCACGCCGCGCGGATACTTAAACTGGCCCAGGGCCGTGCCCTCGCACCCAAACTTACTGACGAACCTCCCGGACTTGTCGAAGATCTGCACGCGGTGGTTGCCGCTGTCGCTGACCACCACCTGGTTCCGCGGGCCGATGGCCACGTAGTGGGGCTGGTCCAGCTGGCCATCGCCTGTGCCTCGCCGGCCGAATGTACGGACAAAATGTCCGTCCAGGGTGAAGAGCTGCAGGCGGTGGTTGTCTTTGTCGCAAACGTAGATGAAGCCCATTCTGTCGACGGCAACGCCCCAAGGGTAACTCAGGTGCCCGTTGCAGACACCTTCCCGGCCAAAGGCCCGAATGAAACGGCCCAAGCTGTCGAAGACCTGCAGCCGGTGGTTGTAACGGTCTGCGGTGATGATCCAGCCCTGGTTACCGACGGCGACCCCAGCCAGGCAATCGAACTCCCCCTCACTGCTGCCGTAGGACCCGAAGCTGCGTAGGAAGCGGCCTCCTCTGTCAAATATCTGTTTGAGAGAGATCACAGGAGGCTCAAGGGCTGCTATCGTTTGCTGGGGAAACTACAGCCAGGGATCTCTCAGCTGATTTCAAAGATTTATTTGTTAGCCTTAAAAGGTCACATCTTGAAGTAAAACTCCTCTTGCGCATCCCCGATTTTAATCACTCCACCATTGGTGACCATGCCTTCTGTGTGGGCTCACTGCGTATACTATAGATACTGCGCTCACTGTGTGCACTATCGATTCACAGTTACCTCTGCATTCCAGATGTCTGGTTATGTGTTCGTTATTCCTAGCCTGGGCCTCCATTCTACAGATACTTAAGAACATATGAAATAGGAGCAGGAGTAGGCCATACGGCCCCTTGAGCCTGCGCCACCATTCAATAAGATCATGGCTGAACTTCTACCTCATCTCCACTTTCCCGCCCTATCCCCATACTTGACTGACTTTGGTCTACAGGTTAGTAGCTGACAGAATGTGTCATTCACATCTTACCTGAACTCTGTGATTACTGCTGTCCGCCACCACCAGGTGACCTTCCGGGGTCACAGCCACTCCTCTTGGCCAGGTGAAATGACCCAAGTCACTTCCTTTTGATCCAATTTTGCATTTCATGCACCCTTTCTCTTGATAGTGGAGTAGAAGACTGTGGCCAGTCAGTCGGAAGCCCAGCAGATAGTTGCCAATATCCAGCAGCTCAATCACCAAAGTCTGGGAGTCAGTGGGGCCTAGCGTGTTGGGCCTTTGCCCTGCTTGTGTCCTTGAGGTTAAAATGTTAGTGGCTGTCCTGGGCAGGAGGCTGGATGAGTTGCTTATAGACGGTGGGGAATACATTTCAATGGTGTTTGATGTTGAAGTGATGCTTGGATATGACCTCTGAACTCCTTGACCTCTGGATAAACTAGAAGAGATGAGCTGTGAAGGTGTTGAGTCTTTCGTAGCCCAGGATACAGATCCGAAGTTAACAACATTAGAATAAAGACCAGCGCTGGGCACAAACCTGAGAACTTTCAGCCGCTCCTGTTCGGGCTTCTCCAGCTGCCTCATCTGGTCGATCAGCTCTTCGGACTGCTTGTGCAGCTGCCAGAGCTCAGTGCTCGGGAGGCTGCCGTTGTCAGCCAAGCTGCTGTCAACACAGTCGCAGTGGCTGGAAATAGTGGCCAGCCCAACCTCCAGGTCTTCCTGCTTCCTCCAGAGAGTCCTGTGCGCACTCTGTACCAGGCTCTCCGCCTCCAGAATCAGCGCCCGCTCCCGCTCCTTCAACTCAGCAACATACCGCTCTACACTGCGGCTGATCTCAGCTCGCACTGCCTCGCCATTCTCCTTCAGCGACACGGATTTCTGCTCCAGTGTCCCGAGGGCACCAGAGAGCTTGGGGATGGACCTTCTCAACTGGGACACCAAGCTCCTGAGATCCAACCGCAGCCGCTCCACGTGTAAGCAGTGGCAGGAATGGCAGAGCTGCTCCTGGCAGTGGTGGCATGTGGCCAGCTCCTTCTCCAGGCCGCACGAGCCACAGGTAAGGGTCCCATCGACGGTTTGGGTGGAGATTTGCCCTATGGGGATCTCCAAAAAGCCGAGGATGGTCCTATTGCTTGGGAACCCAGCGACGCCTTCTCGGGGGATCCTGTGGACCATCCGACACTCGGGGCATTTCACCTTCCGGCTGACTTGGTCCACCAGGCCGTTCAAGCAGGGTTCTTGGCAGAAGGTGTGCTGGCAAGGCAGGAGCTTGGGCCTGGTGTAACGGTCCAGGCAAACCGAGCAGGTCAGCAGCTGCTCAACCAGGTGACGGTTCATTTCTCGCTCTGTGCAGCCTGCAAATGACAAAAGCACAGTTACAGCACCCACCCCTGCTGCATTGTAACTCCACCACCTCATGTCCAATTCAACTGTGCGGGCCAGGAGGCACCCAGGAAGGAGTAAACGGACCTCTTCCAGGTCAACAACTGGGGGCTGTAGTTGACCTCGGCACCTTCAGGCTAGGTAAGGGAACAGCCAGGGTTCCTACACCTGATCGTTATCCAATCGTCTGTACAGGTGTACACATCAGCTGAGAACAGGATTGGGTCAACTATGATGCCCCATGGCTGAATATCCTATTCAGAGTCCCAGTGAGAGCACTTTCAGGAGAGATGGGGAGCAGAACCCAAGGCAGAGTAAACGCCTTCAGGGGAGCAGGAGAATATTGCTGGAAAAAACATGACGCAAATGTTATATTTCAAGGCTGATTTTCTGATTTCCAATCAGGGCTCCATCAACCACTGTCCCATCAAACACTCCAGGGCAGGTGCAGCACATGGTAGATACAGAGTAAAGCCCCCTCTGCACTGTCCCATGAAACACTCCCAGGGCAGATACAGCATGAGTTAGATACAGAGTAAAGCTCCCTCTACACTGTCCCATCAAACACTCCCAGGGCAGGTACAGCACGGGTTAGATACAGAGTAAAGCTCCCTCTACACTGTCCCATCAAACACTCCCAGGGCAGATACAGCATGAGTTAGATACAGAGTAAAGCTCCCTCTACACTGCCCCATCAAACACTCCCAGGGCAGGTACAGCACGGGTTAGATACAGAGTAAAGCTCCCTCTACACTGTCCCATCAAACACTCCCAGGGCAGATACAGCATGAGTTAGATACAGAGTAAAGCTCCCTCTACACTGTCCCATCAAACACTCCCAGGGCAGGTACAGCACGGGTTAGATACAGAGTAAAGCTCCCTCTACACTGCCCCATCAAACACTCCCAGGGCAGGTACAGCACGGGTTAGATACAGAGTAAAGCTCCCTCTACACTGTCCCATCAAACACTCCCAGGGCAGGTACAGCATGGATACTACAAGCGCCATTGGTCCCCCTGGATTAGAATGGGTGGGATGGGGAGGTGATAGATCCTTGAAAAGAATGAGCTAAGTAGTAGAGGGTGTGATGACTGATTTGAATGCTGAGAGATGCATGGAGGAGGGACAGAAGGTGGGACGGGGGTTCGTAGTTTAGGAGGAACAAGAGTGGAAGGTTCAATGGGGCACCTACCGTAGTATGGTCAGCAAACTGGCACTCTTCTTCCCCTCCAACCTCCTTCAGTTCAAGCCCTCAGTACAAACTGGTTCTCCATCCCTCTAGTTTTAACTGCCACACTTCTCTCCTGTCCCTCATTTAATGCTGGCACTCTCCTTCCCCAAACCCCAAAGCATTGCTCCCAGCTGGAACCCTTTTTACTCGTTGCCTCCTTCCATTCCCTATCATTCCAATGCATTCATCCTTCCCTTTCTCGATAATTCCCATCCATTCCCTTCCCTCTCACTTCACTCCCATCCATTCTTCCTTCCCTATCCCCTTCATTCCCATCCATTCCTTCTCCCCTTCATTCCCATCCATTTCTCCTTTCCTTTCCCTATCATTCCCATCCATTTCTCTTCCCCCTCCCCTTTATTCCTATCCATTCCCCCTTTCCTCTCCCCTTAATTCCCTTCCTTTCCTCCTACTTTATTCCCATCCATCCCCCCTCCCCTCCCACCTGCATTCCCATCTCTCCACTCTGATTCTGGACCTTGGCAACACTTTCAGGGTGAAACGCTGACAGTTGGCAGGTTGTGTGGGAAAGGTCAGATATGGGAGTAGATTCAAGTCTTGGGCAGATTCAGGCTTTATAAAAAGGTAACAGGACAAAGGGTGGAGAGGTCAGCTTTCTCAGGGTTAGGCGAACCTGAGAAATTGTCCAAGGGGGAGCAATGGTGGACTGGATTGAGAGCAAGTGAAGGGACATCACAGTTTAGAGGCACACAACCCAGAATGGCTTTGGGGAGTCAGGAGGTGAGACACTCGCCGCAGAATACCTAGCCTCTGACCTGATACTGTGGCAACAAGAGCAGGTCAGAGGCTAGGTATTCTGAGGCGAGTGTCTCACCTCCTGACTCCCCAAAGTCTTTCCACCATCTACAAGGCACAAGTAAGGAGTGTGATGGAATACTCTCCACTTGCCTGGATGAGTGCAGCTCCAACAACACTCAAGAAGCTCGACACCATCCAGGACAAAGCAGCTCGTTTTATTGGCACCCCATCCAACACCTTAAACATTCACTCCCTCCACCACCGGCGTACTGTGGCTGCAGTGTGTACCATCTACAAGATGCACTGCAGCAACTCGCCAAGGCTTCTTCGGTAGCACCTCCCAAACCCGTGACCTCTTCCACCTAGAAGGACAAGGGCAGCAGGTGCATGGGAACACCACCACCTGCAAGTTCTCCTCCAAGTCACACACCATCCTGACTTAGAAGTATATCGCCGATCCTTCATCGTCGCTGGGTCAAAATCCTGGTACTCCCTCCCTAACAGCACTGTGGGAGTACCTTCACCACACGGATTGCAGTGGTTCAAGAAGGCGGCTCACAACCACCTTCTCAAGGGCAATTCGGGATGGGCAATAAATGCTGGCCTTGCCAGCGACGCCCACATCCCATGAACGAATTTTTAAAAAACAACTATGGGAGGGACCAGAGATGTTATTGGAGGGTGGAGACCTTGACGGACATGGCAGAAATAAAACTTCATGTTGATCGATAGTGAGGGAATAGAATGGAGCAACAAAGGGAGTCTAGTGTCCCGTATAAAGAAAGGCCCGGGGGGGACGAGGTGATGGAGGGGGAAGAGATCTGCTATCCGTTAATCCACAGTCCTCAATGGATCAGCAGCTTCAGTAAAGGAGATGAAACCTGTGGTAAAACCCAACAGGACTAGTTGAATCCTCTGGCATTCTGGGTTCATACCGACCGATTTCCAGGGCAACACTGACAGGAAGCAGTGGGAAAACCTGAAGCCGGAAGTGTGGAACAAAGGGAAGAAATGGTAATAAGGAACCGTCCGTTGGCCAGAAATGTGCAGCTCGTTAATTTGCCATTGCCATGGGATGATTTAAAGTTGTGAGCTTGACATCAGGCAGTGACTGGCGATACTGAACCGACTATTCACAGGAACTGCAAGGATGAATCTGCCTGTCTCAATGCTAAAGCACCAGGACAAGAGTAAAACAAGCTTTTAAATAACAAAATGTTCTCAGGTGGTGGGTGACACTCACAAGGCCTGGAGAAAGTGGAGGTTACAAATTATTTGTGCAACTGAGTGGCTTTGTAGACCACTTCAGAGGGCACTGGAGTCACATGTAGGCCAGACCAGTAGGGGTGGCAGGTTCCCTTCCCTGCAGGATATTAATGAACCAGTTGGGTTTTTACAACAATTTGACAGATTTCATGATCATTCTATCTGGTGCCAGCCCAAGAAATACCACATTTTTTGAGTTCCATTTCACAATTTGCCATGAGTGGGATTTGAACTCACGACCTCTGGGCTGCTGGTCCTGTGCACCACTGCTTTGGATACGGGCTGGCCTCACAGGATTACCCCTGGTCGGCTGATTAAATTCATGGCAATCACATGGAAAGGGAAGGGATATTAAAGGGTATGGGGAGTGAGCGGAACAGTGAGATTAGACTGGGTGGGGTATTAAGAACATAAGAAATAAGAGCAGGAGTAGGCCACACGGCCCCTCGAGCCTGCTCTGCCATTCAATAAGATCATGGCTGATCATCGACCTCAACTCCACTTTCCCGCCCGATCTCCATATCCCCTGATTCCCCTAGAGTCCAAAATTCTATCTATCTCAGCCTTGAATATACTCAAAGACTCAGCATTCACAGCCCTCTGGGGCAGAGAATTCCAAAGATTCACAACCCACTGAGTGAAGAAATTCCTCCTTATCTCAGTCTTAAATGGCCGACCCTTTATCCTGAGACTATGCCCCCTAAAGGGTATGGGGAGTGAGCAGGAGAGTGGGATTAGACTGGGTGGGATATTAAAGGGTATGGGGAGTGAGCAGGAGAGTGGGATTAGATTGAGTGGGATATTAAAGGGTATGGGGAGTGAGCAGGAGAGTGGGATTAGACTGGGTGGGATATTAAAGGGTATGGGGAGTGAGCAGGAGAGTGGGATTAGATTGAGTGGGATATGAATGTGTATGGGGAGTGAGCATGAGAGTGGAATTAGACTGGGTGGGATATTAAAGGGTATGGGGAGTGAGCAGGAGAGTGGGATTAGATTGAGTGGGATATGAATGTGTATGGGGAGTGAGCATGAGAGTGGAATTAGATTGAGTGGGATATTAAAGTGTATGGGGAGTGAGCAGGAGAGTGGGATTAGACTGGGTGGGATATTAAAGGGTATGGGGAGTGAGCAGGAGAGTGGGATTAGACTGGGTGGGATATTAAAGGGTATGGGGAGTGAGCAGGAGAGTGGGATTAGATTGAGTGGGATATGAATGTGTATGGGGAGTGAGCATGAGAGTGGAATTAGACTGGATGGGATTTTAAAAGGTATGGAGAGTGAGAAGGAGAATGGGATTAGACTGGGTGGGACATTTAAAGGTATGGGGGGTGAGCAGGAGGCTGGAATTAGATGGGATGGAATATTTAAGAGTATCCAAAAAACACAGGAAAATACACCTCAAATTGGCCCAGATTCTGCAGTCAGCGGCGAGCGAATAGCGCTCGCCGTTCATTACACTTACACTTACCCAGAGACTTTCTATGGGCTTTTGCACTGGAAGTTACGGTATTTAGAAATCCAAAACAGTGCGGCGCCTGCTACAGGGAAAGCAACAACGTGTCTCCTCAACCAATCAGATTGAAGAATCCTTACTGAGCCACACGGTCTAAACCAGGAAGTGTAAATTGGAATATTTAATTCAGTGTAAAATCAGGTACAGAAAGTGAGATAAAGAGAGGGAATGAAAGATGGGATTAAGAGAGAGAGAAAAAAAAGAGACAGAAAGAAAAAGTAAATAAAAAATGTTATTTTAATTATTTTTATTTTTTTAAATCTCCAACAATTAGTAAAATCTGAAGGAATGAGACTCCACATTTGTAAAAGTTAATTTTCGGCGCCAGAGAGGTTGTTTGGCAGTGATTAAGACTTAACAAACTGTTAAAAATTCACTTAGACTGCAATGGACAAGCCCTAACTTTTTCTGGCGAGTTTAGTGGGTATCTAGTGGGTAAGTACCGCAAGTTCACGCCCTTCATGTGTTTGAATGCCGAGTCTGTTAGAGCGAAGCTTCTGGAGTAGCAGGCCAACTCGGACAGCAACTTCCTGATTTCCGCGTTTAACTGCGCATGTGTGGTCGCTGGAAGGTGCAGTCCAATTTATTCCTTAATAACGGTGAGCGCTGATAGTCTCACCATTATTTTTACACAAAATCCGGACCATTAGCTGTAAAACCAATAATAATATGTTACCTCAACTGGAGAATGAATAAATCGATACAGATTGCAATGGCTCTAAAATTAAATGTATTTAAAAAACACATCACAAATTGCTTGCTCCCATCTCTCTGAGTCATAGTTTCAAGCTCATCGCTCCTGGGTAGCAGCAGCGCGACGTTGTGAAGCATCAGTGGGCCTCTAAAGGCCATCATTTGTACCCACTCAAAATGAACAGCAGCCTGAATGGAAATCTGCTCTGGGTCTGCTTGCACTCGGCACCTATTTTCCTGGTTCCACCTTTGCCGCCGTTTTTCCAGTGGGAGCGAGCTGCTGTTTGGAAATTCTGCCCTGGTGTGTTTTGAGAACGCGCGGTTTGACTGTTCTATTGCACCAGGAAGGTGCCACGTTCAACCCCATAGCTGGGCTCACGTCCCGTTTACTTTACCTCGAGGGCGCCGTCAAGAGAGGGCACAAAGTGCCAACTCTCCCAGTCAGCGGCGACTTGGTGGGGCAGCACCCAGGTCAGGTCAGGTCCAGCACTTAGGACAGTCTGACTATTGCTAGACCCAATCAGCCTGTTTGTACAGACTAGCATTCGGCTTTGGGTATTGCTGCCCTCCCCACAGCTTCCGTGAAGCTCTGGACCAATGTGGCTTTGCATTAACTACACACGTATGAGGCTAACTCAGGCACTGCTGCTTCACATAGAGCTAGAAAGAATCTCCAGCACACAAACAGGCCATTCGGCCCAACTGATCTATGCCAGTGTTTATACTCCACACAAGCCTCCTCCCACTCTACTTAGCTCTTCCCACCCTGCCCCCATAACCCTCTATTCCCTTCTCCCTCATGTGCTTATCTTGATTCCCCTTAAATGCATCTATGTCATTCCCTTCAACCGCTCCTTGTGGCAGCGAGTTCCACATTCTCACCACTCTCTGGGTAAAGAAATCCCTCCTAAATTCTTTATTTGATCTGTTAGTGACTATCATATTTATGCTCCCTTATGCTGCAATCGCCCACAAGTGGGAACACATTCTCCACATCCACCCAATCGTGCCCCTTCATCATTTTAAAGGCCTCTATCAGGTCTCCTCTTAGTCTTCTCTTTCCTAGAGAAAAGAGCCCCAGCCTGCTCAACCTTTGACGTTGGCTCTCACGGCTTCTGCAGAGTTGCATGTGACTGCCACACGAGCACAGTTAGGCGCTGCTGGCGAATCAGCCCACGCAGTACGATCGGACACAGACCCATGGATATTGCACCACAGAAGCAGGCCATTCAGCCCATCAGTTTGGTCTGAATTTTAAAATTCTCATCCTTGTTTTCAAATCCCTCCGTGGCCTCGCTCCCTCCCTATCTCTGTAACCTCCTCCAGCCATACAACCCTCCGAGATAGCTGCGCTCCTCTCCAATTCTGGCCTTTTGCGCATCCCCGATTTTAAATCACTCCACCATTGGCGGCTGTGCCTTCAGCAGCCTGGGCCCCAAGCTCTGGAATTCCCTGCCTAAACCTCTCCGCCTCTCTTTCCTCCTTTAAGACGCTCCTTAAAACCGACCTCTTTGACCCTCATCTGCCCGAATATCTCCTGTGGCTCAGTGTCAAATTTTGTCTGATTATGCTCTTGTGAAGCACCCTGGGACGTTTTACTACGTTAAAGGTGCTATATAAATGCAAGTTGTTGATGTTCTCCCCCATCTGGGCAGCAGGCAATCAGCAAATATTACAGTCACTGGCATCTTTACAAGGGGGTTTGGGGCAGGGGGAAGGTGGGAGGTGGGAGGTTTCCTGGCGGTGCCATGTGCACCATTCGGGTACGGTAGTGTAGCGGTTATGTTACTGGACTAGTGAACCAGAGGCTTGGACTAAATCCAGAAAAAACGGAGTTCAAATCCCGCATTTGAATTTGAATTCAGTTTTAAAAATCTGGAAATAACAAGCTAGTATCAGTAAAGGTGACCATGAAGCTGTCGAATTGTCATAAAAATGCTTCACTGATGTCCTTTAAGGAAGGAAACCTGCTGTCCTTACCCAGTCTGACCTATATGTGACACCGCTGTGGTTGAATCTTAACTGCCCTCTGAGGTGGCCTAGCAAGCCACTCAATTGTATCGCCACCTTCTCAGGGCAACTAGGAATGGGCAATAAATGACGGCCTTGCCAGTGACGGCCACATCCCTGAAAATGAATTTTAAAAAGCCATGCAATGGGATTATGGTACTGATGAACAGGGAATATATCCATCCAAATAACTTCAGAGGACTGAGCAGGGGCCGTGGCTCCTTTAAGAGCAAAGCAAGGAAGTGCAGCCCAACCTGCAGCTTCAAAGAAAGCAGAGTCCAATCCATAACCCCAGGCTCTAACATAAAACAGTAAGGAACCCAGCAGAACACTTCCCTCCCACTTACAGACAGACATTCACACACACGTATCATTTCCATTATCCCACCAGCATGAGTGAGAAACTGACTCAAAAATGAGTAATATATTCACCAACCGGAAGAGAAACCCTTCGGTCAAATTTAAATATGAATGAACAGAAGGCAGCAAACCTGCCTCCTGCTGCTACTCTCGGGCGGGCTGTGCTGTTCTCTCGGGACCCTGCTCCATCACAGTGAGCTGCTCCGATCCTCTGCCTCCTGCCTGGTGCGTCTGATTATTACCTGCTCCCGATGTCCAAGTGAGGGATGGTGAGCCTACTCTGTAAGGAGAGAAGCTTTACACCTGATCCGACAGACACTGGATCCGCTCCCTCCACGGATCACCTCCCCCAGAGAGGGGAGCAGGAACTATAGGCTCCAGGGGAGGGAGAGACAGAGGGAGAGGGGGAGACACACAGGGAAAGACAGACAGACAGACACACACACACACAGAAAGACAGACAAGAGACAGAGAGCGCACAAAACAGACTTACAGAGAGAATAAGACAGAGAGACACACGGAGAAAGAGACAGAGAGAGGCAGAGATCTCACTCAAAGAGCACGTCATTCTTGCAAACAATCGACCTCCCTCCAGGGATGAGTCTTCCTGCAGAAACAACCCCGCCATTCCCCAAAAGTCCATAAAGGTGGGCGCGGGTGATCCGGATCCTTAGTTTGAATCCCTTTTTTAAGTTTTAGGAAAGAGAGGTCCCAGAGAGGGGGAGGAAGCCCAGAGAGAGCGTCCAAGAGATGGAGGTCCAAGGGAGGGATCCCAGAACAGGTGGTCTCAGACAGGTGGGATCCTAGAGCGGGGGAGGGTCCCAGAAAGGACACCAGAGAGAAAGCTCGGAGAGAGAGGGGGGTCGCTAAGAGGGATTCCAGAGAGGGGTCCCAAAGTGAAGTCCCAGAAAGAGATTGAAGAGAGATGTCCCAGGTCCAGCCCTTGCTGTTTGTTGATCTCATCGGGGGTTGGGGGTTGGGGGTTGTTATAACAGGGTCTTGAATTGTCCAGGATGAGAGAGGAAATATCCTTTCTAATAGCTGTTCCAGAGCAGGGTCCTACTGGGGCGAGTGGTCGATGTAATGGGTTAGACACCGGCCTTTCCCCTCTGGGGACTGAGCTATAGACCCAGCTCAGAATGATGGGATGAAAGTCTCCTCTGTCTGTCGCTGTCGGGATCCAGCACGGAATGTCACCCCAATGGGCCAGTGCGCTGCCAGATGTGGCACTCAGCCACTCAGACCAAAAGACTTCTTCCTGGGTTCAAACCACTTCTCCACTGAGTTTCAGTGTTGGGAGAAGGAAATCCTGTTGCTGATTGGTCATCTGTGCACGCATTGGGTGAAGACAGGAATGTGATGCACTCCATTGCTGAATAGCCTACTCAGAATCACTGCCTGGACTCGTGCACAGGGAGTAGTTACGAGGTGAGGGCAAGTGTTAGGGAGCTGGCAGTGTGGCCGATTCAAGAGTCTTAAATAGATGACAGAACACGGGGAGAAATAAAGGCGGAGATTCCTCGCCCATTCTGCTGATGTTTTGGCAGAATTTGGGCGGGCAGGCGGGTGTGGAAAATCGCTAAATGGTGGCACCTATCATGGCCCCGCCTATTGTTTTATATAGCTGTCGAATCCTGCAGGCAGGGCCACGCCCAGAAATGGGAGGCATGACCTCAGCAGATGTAAATGAGCCAATCACATCCTCCGCTAAACTTCCCAAAATTCGAGGTTTAACAGAGGACGCCCGTGAGTCCCTGACGTCCAGCATTGCTGTAGTGATGGGTTGCACAGGCCGCAGGAGGCTGGTTTTAATGTTGAACAAAAACTTTGGCCACTTAACCAGCAGCTTATAGGCTGGCGGCAAAAGTCCGTTCCCCCCAACTCCTGGCAGAGGTCAGGGAGCCTACCAGAAATATGGGAATGACCCCGACTCTGGCAGAATAGCCCAGTAAAAGACGTGTTTTTCATACAATCATAGAATGACACAGCACAGAATGAGGCCATTTGAAAGAGCTACACAGTTAGTCCCACTCCCCTGCTCCTTCCCCATAGTTCTGCAATTTATTCCCCTTCAAGTATATATCCGATTTCCTTTTGAAAGTTACTATTGAATCTGCTTCCACCGCCCTTTCAGGCAGTGAATTCCAGATCACAGCATCACACCACATCTGTGTCCTCTGGTTACCGACCATTCTGCCAGTGGAAACAGTTTCTCCATAATTACTCTATCAAAACCTCTCATGATTTTGACCACCTCTATTAAATTTCTTAACCTTCTCTGCTCTAGGAAGAACAACCCCAACTTCTACAGTATTCCCACATAACTGAGGTCCCTTATCCCTGTTACCATTCTAGTGAATCTCCTCTGCACCCTCTCCAAGTCCTTGACATCCTTCCTGAAGTGTGGTGCCCAGAATTTGTATTGGATTATTGACTCTAAAAGATTCCCCACTACTAACGTCAGGCTGACTGGTCTGTAGATACCGGGTTTATAACTCTCCCTATTTTGAACAGGGCTGTAACATTTGTAATCCCCTTGTTCTCTGGCACCAGATAATACCCCCAGAACCAATTAATACCCCGGAACCACATAATACTCCAGGATCAAATAATGGCACTGGCACCAGTACTGGGGAAAGAGGGAGCTGTTCCTTTGGGATGGGCTCCACTTAAACCGGGCTGGGACCAGTGTCCTGGTGAATCGAAAAACTAGGGCTGTAGATAGGGCTTTAAACTAAAAAAGGGGGGGAGGGGTCAGGTGAGGGGAAATTTAGAAATCTAAAGAGAAAGGTCAAGGCAATAGAGCAGTGTAGCGATTTTGGTAAAAATAAGCAGAGTGTGACAGGAAGGGACAGAGAGTTTAATGGTAGCAGTGCAGCAGAGAATAAGGTAAAAGCAGGGAATAATGGTAAAAAATCTAAATTAAAGGCTCTTTATCTGAATGCACGAAGCATTCATAACAAGATAGATGAACTATAGAGATAGAAATAGAGATAAATGGGTTTGATCTAATAGCCATTACAGAGACGGGGTTGCAAGGTGACCAAGGTTGGGAACTAAATGTTCCAGGGTACTTGATGTTTCGAAAAGACAGGCAGAATGGAAAAGGAGGGGGGTTAGCCCTGATAATAAAGGATGACATATGGACAGTAGAGAGAAAGGTTCTCGGCTCGGAAGATCAGAAAGTAGAATCAGTATGGGTGGAGATAAGGAATAACAAGGGGCAGAAAACATTGTTGGGAGTAGTATATAGGCCCCATAACAGTAGCTATACCATTGGACAGAATATTAATCAAGAAATAGTAGGAGCTTGTAACAAAGGTAATGCAATGATCGTGGGGAAATTTAATCTTCATATAGACTGGACAAATCAAATTGGCAAAGGTAGTCTGGAGGATGAGTTCATGGAATGCATTCGGGACAGTTTCCTAGAACAATATGTCATGGAACCAACCAGAGAACAGGTTATTTTAGATATTGTATTGTGTAATGAGACAGAGTTAATTAGCAATCTCATAGTAAAGGATCCTCTGGGGCAGAGTGATCATAATATGATAGAATTTCACATTAAGTTTGAGAGTGACTTGCCTAAGTCCGAAACTAGAGTCTTAAACTTAAATAAAGCCAATTACATAAGTATGAGGGGCGAGTTGACTAAGGAAGATTGGAAAAATAGATTAAAAGATATGGCGGTAGATAAACAGTGGCTAGCATTTAAAGAAATATTTCATAATTCTCAACAAAAATACATTCCCTTGAGAAACAAAAACTCCACGGGAAAAGTGATCCATCCATGGCTAACTAAAAAAGTTAAGGATAGTATTAGATTGAAAGAAGAAGCTTATAATGTTGCGAAGAATAGTAGTAAGCCTGAGGATTGGGAGAGTTTCAGAAATCAGCAAAGGATGACCAAAAAATTGATAAAAAGGGAAAAAATAGAATGAAAGAAAACTAGCAAGAAATATAAAAACAGATTGTAAGAGCTTCTACAAGTATGTAAGAAGGAAGAGAGTAGCAAAAGTAAACATTGGTCCCTTAGAGGCTGACACAGGAGAAATTATTATGGGGAATAAGGAAATGGCAGAAACGTTAAACAAATATTTTGTATCTGTCTTCACAGTAGAAGACACAAAAAGCATACCAAAAATCGTGGGGAACCAAGGGTCTAATGAGGGTGAGGAACTTAACGTAATTAATATAAGTAGAGAAAAAGCACTAGAGAAACTAATGGGACTAAAAGCCGACAAATCCCCTGGACCTGATGGCCTACATCCTAGGGTTCTAAAAGAGGTGGCTGCAGAGATAGTGGATGCATTGGTTTTGATCTTCCAAAACCCCTAGATTCTAGAACGGTCCCAGTGGATTGGAAGGCAGCAAATGTAACACCGCTGTTCAAGACAGGAGGGAGAGAGAAAACACGGAACTACAGTTAACCTGACATCAGTCGTTGGGAAAATGCTGGAATCCATTGTTAAGGAAGTGGTATCAGGGCACTTAGAAAATCATAACATGATTAGGCAGAGTCAACATAGTTTTATGAAAGGGAAATCGTGTTTGACAAATTTATTAGAGTTTTTTGAGGGTGTAACTAGCAGGGTAGATAAAGGGGAACCAGATGATGCAGTGTATTTGGATTTCCAAAAGGCATTTGACAAGGTGCCACATAAAAGGTTATTACACAAGATAAGGGCTCATGGGTGTAATGTAGTAGCATGGATAGAGGATTGGTTAACGGACAGAAAACTGAGAGTAGGGATAAACGGGTCTTTTTCAGGTTGGCAGGCTGTAACTAGTGGGGTGCTGCAAGGATCAGTGTTGGGGCCTCAGCTATTTACAATCTATATTATTGACCTAGATGAAGGGACCGAGTGTAATGTATTCAAGTTTGCCGATGATACAAAGCTAGGTGGGACAGTAAGCTGTGAAGAGAACACAAAGAGTCTGCAAAGGGATATAGATAGACTAAGTGAGTGGGCAGTAAGGTGGCAGATGGAGTATAATGTAAGGAAATGTGAGGTTATTCACTTTGGTAGAAAGAATAGAAAAACAGAATATTTTTTAAACGGTGAGAAACTTTTAAATGTTGGTGTTCAGAGAGATTTGGGTGTCCTCGTGCAAGAAACACAGAAAGCTAGCATGCAGGTACAGCAAGCAATAAGGAAGGCAAATGGCATGTTGGCCTTTATTACAAGGGGGTTGGAGTATAAGTGTAAGGAAGTCTTGCTGCAATTGTACAGGGCCTTGGTGAGACCACATTTGGAGTACTGTGCACAGTTTTGGTCTCCTTATCTAAGGAAGGATACACTTGCCTTGCCGCTGCAACAAAGGTTCACTAGATTGATTCCTGGGATGAGAGGGCTGTCCTATGATGAGAGATTGTGTAGAATGGGCCTATACTCTCTGGAGTTTGGAAGAATGAAGTGTGATCTCATTGAAACATACAAGATTCTGAAGGGGATTGACAGGGTAGATGCTGAGAGGTTGTTTCCCCTGGCTGGAGTGTCTAGAACTAGGAGGCATAGTCTCAGGATAAGGGGTAGGCCATTTACATAGATACATAGATACATAGAAGATAGGAGCAGGAGTAGGCCATCCGGCCCTTCGAGCCTGCTCCGCCATTTAATGAGATCATGGCTGATCCTTCAATTCAGTATCCCGTCCCCGCCTTCTCTCCGTAACCCTTAACCCCTTTTGCCTGTAGAAATATATCTAATTCCCTCTTAAATATATTTAATGAGCGAGATGAGGAAGAATTTCTTCACTCAGAGGGTTGTGAATCTTTGGAATTCTCTGCTCTAGAGGGCTGTGGATGCTGAGTCCTTGAGTATATTCAAGGCTGAGACAGATAGATATTTGGACTCTAGGGGAATCAGGGGATATGGAGGTCGGGCGGGAAAGTGGAGTTGAGGTCGATGATCAGCCATGATCTTATTGAATGGCGGAGCAGGCTCGAGGGGCCGTATGGCCTACTCCTGCTCCTATTTCTTATGTTCGTATGTACCCCCATGTTTATAGATACTGGATTAGTAATCTACAGGCCTGGAGTAATAATCCAGAGTTCAAATCCCTCCATGGCAGTTTGTGAATTTGAATTCAGTTAAAAAACAATTAGATAAATCTGGAATAAAAAGCTAGTATCAGTAATGGTGACCATGAAACTGTCAGATTGTCGTAAAAACTCCACTGGTTTACTAATGTTCATTAGAGAAGGAAACCTGCTGTCCTTACCCGGTCTGGCCTATATCTGTCTCCAGACCCACAGCAATGTGGTTCACTCTTAACTGCCCTCTGAAATGCTCTAGCAAGCCACTCAAACCGCTAAAAAGAAGTATAATAAGAATAAAACCAGACGGATTCGACCTAGGCATCGGATTCGGACATGACAAAGGCACATCCAACCCAGTTGACACCGCAAAGTCCTCCTTGCGAACATCTGAGGACCTGTGCCAAAATTGGGAGAGCTGTCCCACAGACTAGTCAAGCAACAGTCCTACTCACAGAATTGTACCTTTCAGCCAATGTCCCAGGCTCCTCCATCACCATCTCTGGGTATGTCCTGTCCCACCGGCAGGACAGACCCACCAGAGGTGGTGGCGCAGTGATATATAGTTGGGAGGGAGTGGCCTGGGAGTCCTCAACATTAACTCCGGGCTCAACGTTGAAGTCTCATGGCACCAGACCAAACTGTGGCAAGGAAACCTCCTGCTGATCACCACCTACCGCCCTCCCTCAGCTGATGAGCATTGCTTGGAGGAAGTACTGAGGGTAGCAAGGGCACAGAATGTACTCTGGATGGAGGACTTCAATGTCCATCAGCAAGAGTGGCTCAGTAATACCACCAATGACCGAGCTGGCCGAGTCCTGAAGTACATAGCTGCCAGACTGGGCTTACGGCAGGTGGTGAGAGAACCGACATGCGGCATAAACCTACTCGACCTCGTCCTCACCAATCTACCTGTCACAGATGCATCTGTCCATGACAGCATTGATAGGAGTGACTATCGCACAGTCCTTGTGAAGACGAAGTCCTGTCTTCACACTGACAACACCCTCCATTGTAATGTGTGGCACTACCACTGTAATAAATGGGATAGATTCAGAACAGATCTAGCAGCTCAAAACTGGGCATCCATGAGGCACTCTGGGCTATCAGCAGCAGCAAAATTATATTCCACCACAATCTGTAACCTCATGGCCCTGCATCTTCCTCACTCCACCATTACCATCAAGCCAGGCAACCAACCCTGGTTCAATGAGTGTAGAAGAGTATGCCAGGAGCAGCACCAGGCATACCTAAAAATGAGGTGCCAACCTGGGGAAGCTGCAACACAGGACTACATGCATGCTAAACAGCAGCAGCATGTTACAGACAGAGCTAAGCGATCTCACAACCAACGGATAGTTGTGAATGGAGGTGGACAATTAAACAACTAACGGGAAGAGGATGCTTCATGAACATCCCCATCCTCAATGATGGCGGAGCCCAGCACGTGAGGGCAAAACAGAAGGCTGAAACATTTGCCACCATCTTCAGCCAGAAGTGCCGAGTGAATGATCCATCTCAGCCTCCTCATGAGGTCCTCGCCATCACAGAAGCCAGTCCTCAGCCAATTCGATTCACTCCACGTGATATCAAGAAACAGTTGAGCGCCCTGGACACAGTAAAGGCTGTGGGCCCCGACAACACCCTGGCTGTTGTGCTGAAGCTCCAGAACTAGCCGCGCCTCTAGCCAAGCTGTTCCAGTGCAGCTACAACACTGGCATCTACCCGACAAAGTGGAAAGTTGCCCAGGTATGTCCTGTCCTCAAAAAGCAGGACAAATCCAATCCAGCTTACTTTCAATCATCAGCAAAGCGATGGAAGTGTCGTCGACAGCGCTATCAAGCGGCACTTACTCACCAATAACCTACTCAATGATGCTCAGTTTGGGTTCCGCCAGGACCGCTCATCTCGACCTCATTACAGCTAATACCCCAGAACCAAATAATACCCTGGAATACTGGTTTTCTATTGGTGGCCACTTTAGAAAACTGGTTATGGAAATTATGTCAACAGTCTCTACTTCATGACATGGGACGGTCATGTAATTGGCGCTTTCTGAGTTCATCACCCATTATAGGGAATCAATATTTTAAGGTGGTTGAGAGATAATAAGGATTGAATGATTGCCTGTGATTAAGGTGCCTGGAGTTGTTATGTTGAGTATCGGAGAGCATTGTTTGGCTGAAATTATTGTCACATACATTTAAGATTGTGCCTTCAAAATCTTGGGCGATGTAAGGTAGCAATGGATGAAATACCACTGTCAAATTCACAAAGAGTTTTTTAAAAAAGTAAAAAGCAGCTTTGGAGAATTTAAGGTTACCGTTACAAGACGATGTCTGGTTTTAAAGCAATTTAAACTTTTTCAATCACTGCTGTTTTTAAGTTTGCTTACAACAAGAAAAGAAAAATTTAAAAGACTACGGGGAAAGAGCAGGGGAACGAACTGAGGGGAGAGCTCCTCCGGAGAGAGGGCACATCGACAATGGATTAATGGGGAAAGGGCAGGGAATGGGACTGAGGGGAGAGCTCCTTCAGAGAGAGGGCACAGGCACAGTGGGCTGAATGGCTTCTTACCATGCTGTACAATTTCATGGCAATTATAGAGAGATAGTTAGAGAGAGAAAGATATACAGAATTAGATTATATCAAGAAAGATAGAAAGGTAGAGAGAAGGGAGAGATGGACCAACATGGGTAGATGGATAGAGTGGGCTAGAAAGAGAAGAAAAGATAAGTACATAGAACAGGGTGAAGGATGTAACATACAGGGAAAGTGAGTGCCGCTGTTTCAGCAGCCGGTGATCACTGTGTATGGAGCATTCTGAATATTAAGGGTAAAGATTGTTTGATAAAAACTGACCATGTACTAGGGCGGTAGAAAGCATATGAATTCTGTGCTCAACAAAGTTAGTGATATTACTGATGGAAAAAGAAACATTCTAGTACAGTACAAGTGAGCTACAGAGTAAAGCTCCCTCTATCCCATTCACTCCCAGGACAGGTACAGCACGGGTTGGATACAGATTAAAGCTCCCTCTACACTGTCCCATCAAACACTCCCAGGGCAGATACAGCATGGGTTGAATACAGAGTAAAGCTCCCTCTATACTGTCCCATCAAACACTCTCAAGGCAGATACAGCATGGGTTGAATACAGAGTAAAGCTCCCTCTATACTGTCCCATCATTCACTCCCAAGGCAGATACAGCATGTGTTGGATACAGAGTAAAGCTCCCTCTATACTGTCCCATCATTCACTCCCAAGGCAGATACAGCATGTGTTGGATACAGAGTAAAGCTCCCTCTATACTGTCCCATCAAACACTCCCAGGGCAGGTACAGCACAGATTGGATGCTGTGTAGCAATGATGTGGCTCAAACCCCAGTCTCAGAACTGCGGTCTATACTGATTAATAAACTAACAGGATTTACACTAAGCAGGCTGACCTTCCTTGTATAATTGGAGTAGAGGGGTCTGTTTGCTTTAAGTAGTGATGACTTGCTGCCGGCCAATGTTGGACGTGTACTTGAGAAAGGATTGCTGAGGATCCTGAGAGCATTAAGGGATTACTGCGTCCCTGCAGTAGCTAGCAGCTGTGGTGAAAGCAGTGCGCATGAACCTGCAATAGAGCAAGGGTAGCCGCAGATTGCTTCACATCTGAGCGCTGATTCAATGGGGTTCATGTAACTAGGGGTCTGTCAATGGTAAGTAGGCCCTAACTTTCAGTCAGAAATCTGTGGTGTGTGCAAAATGGTAAATGTAGAGAGTGTGGGGAGACAAGATCTCAATAGTAAATGTAGAGAGTGTGGGGAGACAAGATCTCAATAGTAAATGTAGAGAGTGTGGAGAGACAAGATCTCAATGGTAAATGTAGAGAGTGTGGGGAGACAAGATCTCAATGGTAAATGTAGAGAGTGTGGGGAGACAAGATCTCAATAGTCTGATAGTCTGCTTAAGAGTCAGTTTGTCTCTCCAGCAGTTTGCCTGTAGGTTTCCCATTTTGAATGCAATTTAATTGGTAGCAGTTGACAGGAGAGTGCCAGCAGATCGAGAATTTTGAAGGGAAACTCCATTAACAGATGGCTCTTTCACTGCTCTGTGTTGAGTTAACTGATCTCTGCCGGGAGAGGTTGGGCTCCTGCTCCTTTGGGAATGTACCAGAGGGAGGGGCTTCAATGGGAGAGTTAATGTACCAGAGGGAGGGGCTTCGATGGGAGAGTTAATGTACCAGAGGGAGGGGCTTCTATGGGAGAGTTAATGTACCAGAGGGAGGGGCTTCGATGGGAGAGTTAATGTCCCAGAGGGAGGGGCTTCAATGGGAGAGTTAATGTACCAGAGGGAGGGGCTTCGATGGGAGAGTTAATGTACCAGAGGGAGGGGCTTCAATGGGAGAGTTAATGTACCAGAGGGAGGGGCTTCGATGGGAGAGTTAATGTACCAGAGGGAGGGGCTTCAATGGGAGAGTTAATGTACCAGAGGGAGGGGCTTCGATGGGAGAGTTAATGTCCCAGAGGGAGGGGCTTCAATGGGAGAGTTAATGTACCAGAGGGAGGGGCTTCGATGGGAGGGTTAATGTACCAGAGGGAGGGGCTTCGATGGAGAGTTAATGTACCAGAGGGAGGGGCTTCGATGGGAGGGTTAATGTACCAGAGGGAGGGGCTTCGATGGGAGAGTTAATGTACCAGAGGGAGGGGCTTCGATGGAGAGTTAATGTACCAGAGGGAGGGGCTTCGATGGAGAGTTAATGTACCAGAGGGAGGGGCTTCGATGGGAGAGTTAATGTCCCAGAGGGAGGGGCTTCAATGGGAGAGTTAATGTACCAGAGGGAGGGGCTTCGATGGAGAGTTAATGTCCCAGAGGGAGGGGCTTCAATGGGAGAGTTAATGTCCCAGAGGGAGGGGCTTCAATAGGAGAGTTAATGTACCAGAGGGAGGGGCTTCAATAGGAGAGTTAATGTACCAGAGGGAGGGGCTTCAATGGGAGAGTTAATGTACCAGAGGGAGGGGCTTCAATAGGAGAGTTAATGTACCAGAGGGAGGGGCTTCAATAGGAGAGTTAATGTACCAGAGGGAGGGGCTTCAATGGGAGAGTTAATGTACCAGAGGGAGGGGCTTCAATAGGAGAGTTAATGTACCAGAGGGAGGGGCTTCAATGGGAGAGTTAATGTCCCAGAGGGAGGGGCTTCAATGGGAGAGTTAATGTACCAGAGGGAGGGACTTCAATGGGAGAGTTAATGTACCAGAGGGAGGGGCTTCAATGGGAGAGTTAATGTAGCAGAGGGATGGGCTTCGATGGGAGAGTTAATGTACCAGAGGGAGGGGCTTCAATGGGAGAGTTAATGTACCAGAGGGAGGGGCTTCGATGGGAGAGTTAATGTACCAGAGGGAGGGGCTTCAATGGGAGAGTTAATGTACCAGAGGGAGGGGCTTCGATGGGAGAGTTAATGTACCAGAGGGAGGGGCTTCAATGGGAGAGTTAATGTACCAGAGGGAGGGGCTTCAATGGGAGAGTTAATGTACCAGAGGGAGGGGCTTCGATAGAGTTAATGTACCAGAGGGAGGGGCTTCAATGGGAGGGTTAATGTACCAGAGGGAGGGGCTTCAATGGGAGGGTTAATGTACCAGAGGGAGGGGCTTCGATGGGAGGGTTAATGTACCAGAGGGAGGGGCTTCGATGGGAGAGTTAATGTACCAGAGGGAGGGGCTTCGATAGAGTTAATGTACCAGAGGGAGGGGCTTCAATGGGAGGGTTAATGTACCAGAGGGAGGGGCTTCAATGGGAGGGTTAATGTACCAGAGGGAGGGGCTTCGATGGGAGAGTTAATGTACCAGAGGGAGGGGCTTCGATGGGAGAGTTAATGTACCAGAGGGAGGGGCTTCGATGCAGAGTTAATGTACCAGAGGGAGGGGCTTCAATGGGAGAGTTAATGTACCAGAGGGAGGGGCTTCGATGGGAGGGTTAATGTACCAGAGGGAGGGGCTTCGATGGGAGAGTTAATGTACCAGAGGGAGGGGCTTCGATGGGAGAGTTAATGTACCAGAGGGAGGGGCTTCAATGGGAGAGTTAATGTACCAGAGGGAGGGGCTTCAATGGAGAGTTAATGTACCAGAGGGAGGGGCTTCAATGGGAGAGTTAATGTACCAGAGGGAGGGGCTTCGATGGGAGAGTTAATGTACCAGAGGGAGGGGCTTCAATGGGAGAGTTAATGTACCAGAGGGAGGGGCTTCAATAGGAGAGTTAATGTACCAGAGGGAGGGGCTTCGATGGGAGAGTTAATGTACCAGAGGGAGGGGCTTCAATGGGAGAGTTAATGTACCAGAGGGAGGGGCTTCGATGGGAGAGTTAATGTACCAGAGGGAGGGGCTTCAATGGGAGAGTTAATGTACCAGAGGGAGGGGCTTCAATGGAGAGTTAATGTACCAGAGGGAGGGGCTTCAATGGGAGAGTTAATGTACCAGAGGGAGGGGCTTCGATGGGAGAGTTAATGTACCAGAGGGAGGGGCTTCAATGGAGAGTTAATGTACCAGAGGGAGGGGCTTCAATGGGAGAGTTAATGTACCAGAGGGAGGGGCTTCAATGGGAGAGTTAATGTACCAGAGGGAGGGGCTTCGATAGAGAGTTAATGTACCAGAGGGAGGGGCTTCGATGGGAGAGTTAATGTACCAGAGGGAGGGGCTTCGATAGAGAGTTAATGTACCAGAGGGAGGGGCTTCGATGGAGAGTTAATGTCCCAGAGGGAGGGGCTTCGATGGAGAGTTAATGAACCAGAGGGAGGGGCTTCGATGGAGAGTTAATGTACCAGAGGGAGGGGCTTCAATGGGAGAGTTAATGTCCCAGAGGGAGGGGCTTCAATGGGAGAGTTAATGTACCAGAGGGAGGGGCTTTGATGGGAGAGTTAATGTACCAGAGGGAGGGGCTTCGATGGGAGAGTTAATGTACCAGAGGGAGGGGCTTCGATGGAGAGTTAATGTACCAGAGGGAGGGGCTTTGATGGAGAGTTAATGTCCCAGAGGGAGGGGCTTCGATGGAGAGTTAATGTACCAGAGGGAGGGGCTTCAATGGAGAGTTAATGTACCAGAGGGAGGGGCTTCGATGGAGAGTTAATGTACCAGAGGGAGGGGCTTCGATGGAGAGTTAATGTCCCAGAGGGAGGGGCTTCGATGGAGAGTTAATGTACCAGAGGGAGGGGCTTCAATGGAGAGTTAATGTACCAGAGGGAGGGGCTTCGATGGAGAGTTAATGTACCAGAGGGAGGGGCTTCGATGGAGAGTTAATGTACCAGAGGGAGGGGCTTCAATGGGAGAGTTAATGTCCCAGAGGGAGGGGCTTCAATGGGAGAGTTAATGTACCAGAGGGAGGGGCTTTGATGGGAGAGTTAATGTACCAGAGGGAGGGGCTTCGATGGGAGAGTTAATGTACCAGAGGGAGGGGCTTCGATGGAGAGTTAATATACCAGAGGGAGGGGCTTTGATGGAGAGTTAATGTACCAGAGGGAGGGGCTTCGATGGGAGAGTTAATGTACCAGAGGGAGGGGCTTTGATGGAGAGTTAATGTACCAGAGGGAGGGGCTTTGATGGAGAGTTAATGTACCAGAGGGAGGGGCTTCGATGGGAGAGTTAATGTACCAGAGGGAGGGGCTTCGATGGGAGAGTTAATGTACCAGAGGGAGGGGCTTCAATGGGAGAGTTAATGTACCAGAGGGAGGGGCTTCAATGGGAGAGTTAATGTACCAGAGGGAGGGGCTTCGATGGGAGAGTTAATGTACCAGAGGGAGGGGCTTCAATGGGAGAGTTAATGTACCAGAGGGAGGGGCTTCGATGGAGAGTTAATGTACCAGAGGGAGGGGCTTCAATGGGAGAGTTAATGTACCAGAGGGAGGGGCTTCGATGGGAGAGTTAATGTACCAGAGGGAGGGGCTTCGATGGAGAGTTAATGTACCAGAGGGAGGGGCTTCAATGGGAGAGTTAATGTACCAGAGGGAGGGGCTTCGATGGGAGGATTGGATGGATTGAGTACCTCACTTTCCTCCTTTAAGAGGCTCCTTAAACCGTATCTGTTTAACCAAGCTGTTGGTCATCTGCCCTAATATCGCCTTATGTGGCTTGGTGTCAAGTTTTGTTTGATAACGCTCCTGTGAAACGCCTTGGGATGTTTTGCTACGTTAAAGGCAGTATATAAATGCAAGTTGTTGTTGTTGTTGTTGTTGATCCTTAATTGCTGTATTCCTATTTCACTAAGACCACACCAGGTGACAAAAGGCCCAGTCACCATTGGTTGTGTTGCTACAGTTAGTAATTCCCTGTCCAGTTGCTCTTTCCGTACTTGCTTCTGACGTAAACCTGATTTTTCAGCTCAGTTAGTTTCTCATTTTCTGCTAGCTGTGGAATGGCTTCCCCAGGGGAAGTCCACGCCTTCAGTAAAAAAGAGGGAGTCGGTGAGAGAGAGAGAGAGAAGCGGAGAATCAAAAGAAAATCCTTTAAAAGAAATATAGCACGGTGCATATTGTTGTGGCAACAAATAGTGTATCTACATGCAGGGTAACAACACATAGCATATCAGCAGTGCACCAATGCAAAGTGTGTCCCCTCTGTTACTCTACCTCACACTCCTTCTCTCTGTCATGATGCCCCAGCTTTTTATTTCCTGATTTTTAAATTGAATTCAGATTCTCAAACAGCCATGGTGAGATTTGAACTCCCGTAAGTGTTCCAGTAACATAACCACTACACTACCGTAACCTCTATATCAGAAGGTCTTGCTCCCTTCCTCCTGTCCTTTATTTGCCTCGCCCTGTTTGTTGATGCTGTTCCTCATTTGTCCGTGAGCTTTATGGAAATCACAGAATCACCTTAACACTCAAAGGGAATAGTTTATCGATTAGGGCCCTGTGAGATGGAGTTGATTAACTAATGGGAAGCTGAGAACATGTCAGGAGGATTAATTACTCAAAGGATTAGAGCAGATCGACCGTCAAGCTGAGCTTGTACTTGGTTGCTATGGCAGCTGGATTTTACCAACCCAGTTGGCAGGTGATAGTCATACAACTGAAAGGAGTCGCCCAGTGATGTCACAGATTCGATGGTAAAAGGTTTGACCCTCCCTCGGGAATGTGCACTAGGCTGATCCCCTGGGAGTATCCAGGTCTTTGAAAGTGGAACTCATAATACATTCCCAATCCCAACTCGCCTGTGACTGTCGACTGCTCAGTGAATCTCTGGGCCTCCCTTGAGGAGCTGGTGGGCTGTCAGATAAAGGGACTCGCTGGTATGGCACTGAGTCACACAAAACATAGGCGCCAGGTTAGATCCTCGGTCTGTGCTGAGGTAGCTGATCTCTGCCTCAGTGTAGAGAGATGATTTAGACTCGGGCACAGGGAGAACAATCTCAAAATTAGCTGATGACACACAAGTAGGAGGTTCAGCAAACAGTGAGGAACATTAGGAACAGGACTCGGCCAATCAGCCGCTCCAGCAGGCTCCGCCATTCATTTTGATCATTGCTGACTTGTACCTCAACTCCATTTACCCGCCTTTGCTACATATCCCTTAATACCTTACCAACAAAAGTCTATCGATCTCAGTCTTGAAAGTTCCAATTGTCCCAGTATCTACAGTTTTTTAGGGGAGGGAATTCCAGATTTCTACTGCCCTTTGTGTGAAAGAGTGCTTCCTGATTTCACCCCTAAATGACCTAGCTCTAATTTTAAGATTGTGTCTCCTCATTCTTGATTCCCCCATCAGAGGAAGGAGTTTCTCTCCAGCTACCCTATCAAATTCTTTTAACATTTTAAACACCTCCATCAGTTCACCTCTTCATCTTCTATACGCAAGGGAATACAAACAAAGTCATAGAGTCATAACGGCACAGAAGCAGGCCATTCAGCCCACTGAGTCCCATTCCCCCGCTCTATCTCCGTAGCCCTGCAAGTTTATTTCCCTCAAGTGCCTATCCAGTCTCCCCTTGAAAACATGGAGTGTTTCCACTTCCACCACTTCCGTCGGCAGCGAGTTCCAGGTCCTCACCACTCGCTGTGTAAAAAAGTTTTTCCTCACATCCCCCCTGTATCTCTTGTCCAAAACCTTCAATCTGTGTCCCCTAGTCCTTGTACCATCAACTAGTGGGAACAGCCTTTCCCTGTCTAGCCTATCCAAACCCATCATAATCTTGTACACCTCTATCAAATCACCCTTCAACTGCCTTTGCTCCAATGAAAACAAATCCAGCTTCTCCAACCTGGTAAATCTCCTCTGCACCCTCTCAAGTGGCTTCACATCCTTCCTAAAGTGTGGTGACCAGAACTGGATGCAATACTCCAGTTGTGGCCTAATCAGCGCTTTATAAAGGTTCAGCATAACTTCTCTACTTTTGTACTCAATACCTCTATTTATGAAACTCAAAATCCCATATGCTTTGCTAACCACTCTCTCAATATGTCCTGCCACCTTCAGGGACCTATGCACATTAACTCCCAAGTCCCTCTGTCCCTGCATACTCTTTAAAACTGTGCCATTAAGTGTATATTGCCTCTCCCTGTTCCTTCTGCCAAAATGCTTCACCTCACACTTCTCTGTATTAAATTTCATCTGCCACTTGTCTGCCCATTCTGCTAGCCTTTCTATGTCCTGTTGCAGTCGTTTGGCATCATCTTCACTGTTTGCCACACCCCCAAGTTTGGTGTCATCGGCAAATTTAGAAATTCTACTTTATGTTCCAATATCCAGGTCATTTATATCTCTCAAAAAAAGCAGTGGCTCCAGCACTGACCCTTGGGGAACACCATTGTCTACCATCGTCCAGTGAAAAACAGCCATTTACCACAACTCGCTGTTTTCTGTCCTTAAGCCAATTCCTTATCCAAGCTGCCACTGACCCACCTATTCCATGAGCCTCAATTTTGTTAACCAGCCTTCTATGTGGTACCTTGTCAAATGCCTTCCTAAAATTCATGTAGACAACATCCATTGCATTCCCTTCATCGATCCTCCCTGTTACTTTATCAAAAAATTCAATTAGATTAGTCAAACATGATCTGCCTTTTACAAATCCATGTTGGCTTTCCTTAATTAGCTTAAACCTCTCCAAGTGCCATTAATTTTTCTTTGATTATTGTTTCTAAAACTTTACCCACCACTGATGTTAAACTGACCAGCCTGTAGTTACTAGAATTGTCCTTACACCCTTTCTTGAACAATGGTGTCACATTTGCCACTTTCCAATCCTCAGGCACCTCCCCCGCATCTAGGGAAGATTGCAAATTATGGCAAGCCCTTCCGCTATCTCCTCCCCCAATTCCCTTAGCAACCTGGGATGCAAGCCATCTGGACCAGGCGACTTATCCACTCTAAGCATACCCAGCCTTTCTAGCACATCCTGTCTATCAATTTTCACCCCTTCCATTGCTTCTACCTTTTCCACTTCTACCGATATTTTGTCAGCATCCACCTCCTTATTAAACACTGATACAAAGTACTCATTGAGTATACTAGCCTTGCCCTGCGACTCTAAGCACATAACACCTTCTTTGTCACTAATAGGTCCCACCCCGCCTCTTACTACCCGCTTACTGTTTACATGCTGGTTTATGCAACCTATCCTCATTCTTAGTCCCAGTATCATTCTGGTGTATCTGCGCTGCACCCCCTCTAAGGCACATATTTGTTGAAGTGCTCAGTCACTCTGTCCTTAATGACAGATTCTAGTGGCTCTCCCACAACTCACGTTAAACTGACAGGCCTGTAGTTACCTGGTTTCTCTCTCCCACCCTTCTTAAATAATTAACAAATAACGGCACAATTCCCGAATCAAGAGAGCTATGAAAGATTATGGCTAATGCTTTTGCAATTTCCTCATCTGCTTCTTTTAATTCCCTGGGGTGGAAACTATCAGGTCCTGGAGCTTTATCTATCCGAAGTCCCGGAGGAGCAGTGTGAAAGACCAGGAGACACAGACAGGTTAGTGGAATGGGCAGACAGGTGGCAGATACAAATTAATGTGGAAAAGTGTGAGGTGATACATTTTGTGAGGAATGAGAGTGAGCATTCAATGGAAAGACACGAATGGGTGTGGATGAACAGAGAAGCCGGCGGGGGGAGGGGGGGCGGGGGGGGGGTTCAAATATACATTTCCCTGCAAGTGTGAGTGCAGGTGGATAAAAGCCATAAAAAGGGCTTACAGCCTTTTAGGTTTTAGAAATAGGGAGTAAAGAGGTAATGATTATTTTGTACAAGACATTGGTTAGGTCAGAGTTCGAGCACTGTGTATAGTTTTGGGAGCCCCATTATAGAAAGGATATTAAAGCCCCAGAGAGTTTATAGCGTAGATTCACCAGGGTGATGACAGTGATGGGAAACTATAGTTATGAGGAGAGACTGGAGATACTGGGACTGTTTCCACTGGAGCTGAGAAGGCCTGGGAGATTTAATAGAGGGTTTTTTTTTAATTATGAAGGGTCTTGTTAGAGAGAATAGAGAAAGACTATGGGGGAAAAATTCAGTATCGCCCCGTTTGGGGCGCAATTATCGGCCGGGCACAAAGAATAGCACCTGGCGCTAATTATCACCACCGACTGCAAACTTGACTTTTATCGCCCCTGTGAGGTACAATTCCAGAGTGAGGTACAATTCCAGAGTGAGGTACAATTCCAGAGTGAGGTACAATTCCAGAGTGAGGTACAATTCCAGAGTGAGGTACAATTCCAGAGTGAGGTACAATTCCAGAGTGAGGTACAATTCCAGAGTGAGGTACAATTCCAGAGTGAGGTACAATTCCAGAGTGAGGTACAATTCCAGAGTGAGGTACAATTCCAGAGTGAGGTACAATTCCAGAGTGAGGTACAATTCCAGAGTGAGGTACAATTCCAGAGTGAGGTACAATTCCAGAGTGAGGTACAATTCCAGAGTGAGGTACAATTCCAGAGTGAGGTACAATTCCAGAGTGAGGTACAATTCCAGAGTGAGGTACAATTCCAGAGTGAGGTACAATTCCAGAGTGAGGTTCAATTCCAGAGTGAGGTACAATTCCAGAGTGAGGTACAATTCCAGAGTGAGGTACAATTCCAGAGTGAGGTACAATTCCAGAGTGAGGTACAATTCCAGAGTGAGGTACAATTCCAGAGTGAGGTACAATTCCAGAGTGAGGTACAATTCCAGAGTGAGGTACAATTCCAGAGTGAGGTACAATTCCAGAGTGAGGTACAATTCCAGAGTGAGGTACAATTCCAGAGTGAGGTACAATTCCAGAGTGAGGTACAATTCCAGAGTGAGGTACAATTCCAGAGTGAGGTACAATTCCAGAGTGAGGTACAATTCCAGAGTGAGGTACAATTCCAGAGTGAGGTACAATTCCAGAGTGAGGTACAATTCCAGAGTGAGGTACAATTCCAGAGTGAGGTACAATTCCAGAGTGAGGTACAATTCCAGAGTGAGGTACAATTCCAGAGTGAGGTACAATTCCAGAGTGAGGTACAATTCCAGAGTGAGGTACAATTCCAGAGTGAGGTACAATTCCAGAGTGAGGTACAATTCCAGAGTGAGGTACAATTCCAGAGTGAGGTACAATTCCAGAGTGAGGTACAATTCCAGAGTGAGGTACAATTCCAGAGTGAGGTACAATTCCAGAGTGAGGTACAATTCCAGAGTGAGGTACAATTCCAGAGTGAGGTACAATTCCAGAGTGAGGTACAATTCCAGAGTGAGGTACAATTCCAGAGTGAGGTACAATTCCAGAGTGAGGTTCAATTCCAGAGTGAGGTACAATTCCAGAGTGAGGTTCAATTCCAGGTTGGGTACAATTCCAGAGTGAGGTACAATTCCAGAGTGAGGTACAATTCCAGAGTGAGGTACAATTCCAGAGTGAGGTACAATTCCAGAGTGAGGTACAATTCCAGAGTGAGGTACAATTCCAGAGTGAGGTACAATTCCAGAGTGAGGTACAATTCCAGAGTGAGGTACAATTCCAGAGTGAGGTACAATTCCAGAGTGAGGTACAATTCCAGAGTGAGGTACAATTCCAGAGTGAGGTACAATTCCAGAGTGAGGTACAATTCCAGAGTGAGGTACAATTCCAGAGTGAGGTACAATTCCAGAGTGAGGTACAATTCCAGAGTGAGGTACAATTCCAGAGTGAGGTACAATTCCAGAGTGAGGTACAATTCCAGAGTGAGGTACAATTCCAGAGTGAGGTACAATTCCAGAGTGAGGTACAATTCCAGAGTGAGGTACAATTCCAGAGTGAGGTACAATTCCAGAGTGAGGTACAATTCCAGAGTGAGGTACAATTCCAGAGTGAGGTACAATTCCAGAGTGAGGTACAATTCCAGAGTGAGGTACAATTCCAGAGTGAGGTACAATTCCAGAGTGAGGTACAATTCCAGAGTGAGGTACAATTCCAGAGTGAGGTACAATTCCAGAGTGAGGTACAATTCCAGAGTGAGGTACAATTCCAGAGTGAGGTACAATTCCAGAGTGAGGTACAATTCCAGAGTGAGGTACAATTCCAGAGTGAGGTACAATTCCAGAGTGAGGTACAATTCCAGAGTGAGGTACAATTCCAGAGTGAGGTACAATTCCAGAGTGAGGTACAATTCCAGAGTGAGGTACAATTCCAGAGTGAGGTACAATTCCAGAGTGAGGTTCAATTCCAGAGTGAGGTACAATTCCAGAGTGAGGTACAATTCCAGAGTGAGGTACAATTCCAGAGTGAGGTACAATTCCAGAGTGAGGTACAATTCCAGAGTGAGGTACAATTCCAGAGTGAGGTACAATTCCAGAGTGAGGTACAATTCCAGAGTGAGGTACAATTCCAGAGTGAGGTACAATTCCAGAGTGAGGTACAATTCCAGAGTGAGGTACAATTCCAGAGTGAGGTACAATTCCAGAGTGAGGTACAATTCCAGAGTGAGGTACAATTCCAGAGTGAGGTACAATTCCAGAGTGAGGTACAATTCCAGAGTGAGGTACAATTCCAGAGTGAGGTACAATTCCAGAGTGAGGTACAATTCCAGAGTGAGGTACAATTCCAGAGTGAGGTACAATTCCAGAGTGAGGTACAATTCCAGAGTGAGGTACAATTCCAGAGTGAGGTACAATTCCAGAGTGAGGTACAATTCCAGAGTGAGGTACAATTCCAGAGTGAGGTACAATTCCAGAGTGAGGTACAATTCCAGAGTGAGGTACAATTCCAGAGTGAGGTACAATTCCAGAGTGAGGTACAATTCCAGAGTGAGGTACAATTCCAGAGTGAGGTACAATTCCAGAGTGAGGTACAATTCCAGAGTGAGGTACAATTCCAGAGTGAGGTACAATTCCAGAGTGAGGTACAATTCCAGAGTGAGGTACAATTCCAGAGTGAGGTACAATTCCAGAGTGAGGTACAATTCCAGAGTGAGGTACAATTCCAGAGTGAGGTACAATTCCAGAGTGAGGTACAATTCCAGAGTGAGGTACAATTCCAGAGTGAGGTACAATTCCAGAGTGAGGTACAATTCCAGAGTGAGGTACAATTCCAGAGTGAGGTACAATTCCAGAGTGAGGTACAATTCCAGAGTGAGGTACAATTCCAGAGTGAGGTACAATTCCAGAGTGAGGTACAATTCCAGAGTGAGGTACAATTCCAGAGTGAGGTACAATTCCAGAGTGAGGTACAATTCCAGAGTGAGGTACAATTCCAGAGTGAGGTACAATTCCAGAGTGAGGTACAATTCCAGAGTGAGGTACAATTCCAGAGTGAGGTACAATTCCAGAGTGAGGTACAATTCCAGAGTGAGGTACAATTCCAGAGTGAGGTACAATTCCAGAGTGAGGTACAATTCCAGAGTGAGGTACAATTCCAGAGTGAGGTACAATTCCAGAGTGAGGTACAATTCCAGAGTGAGGTACAATTCCAGAGTGAGGTACAATTCCAGAGTGAGGTACAATTCCAGAGTGAGGTACAATTCCAGAGTGAGGTACAATTCCAGAGTGAGGTACAATTCCAGAGTGAGGTACAATTCCAGAGTGAGGTACAATTCCAGAGTGAGGTACAATTCCAGAGTGAGGTACAATTCCAGAGTGAGGTACAATTCCAGAGTGAGGTACAATTCCAGAGTGAGGTACAATTCCAGAGTGAGGTACAATTCCAGAGTGAGGTACAATTCCAGAGTGAGGTACAATTCCAGAGTGAGGTACAATTCCAGAGTGAGGTACAATTCCAGAGTGAGGTACAATTCCAGAGTGAGGTACAATTCCAGAGTGAGGTACAATTCCAGAGTGAGGTACAATTCCAGAGTGAGGTACAATTCCAGAGTGAGGTACAATTCCAGAGTGAGGTACAATTCCAGAGTGAGGTACAATTCCAGAGTGAGGTACAATTCCAGAGTGAGGTACAATTCCAGAGTGAGGTACAATTCCAGAGTGAGGTACAATTCCAGAGTGAGGTACAATTCCAGAGTGAGGTACAATTCCAGAGTGAGGTACAATTCCAGAGTGAGGTACAATTCCAGAGTGAGGTACAATTCCAGAGTGAGGTACAATTCCAGAGTGAGGTACAATTCCAGAGTGAGGTACAATTCCAGAGTGAGGTACAATTCCAGAGTGAGGTACAATTCCAGAGTGAGGTACAATTCCAGAGTGAGGTACAATTCCAGAGTGAGGTACAATTCCAGAGTGAGGTACAATTCCAGAGTGAGGTACAATTCCAGAGTGAGGTACAATTCCAGAGTGAGGTACAATTCCAGAGTGAGGTACAATTCCAGAGTGAGGTACAATTCCAGAGTGAGGTACAATTCCAGAGTGAGGTACAATTCCAGAGTGAGGTACAATTCCAGAGTGAGGTACAATTCCAGAGTGAGGTACAATTCCAGAGTGAGGTACAATTCCAGAGTGAGGTACAATTCCAGAGTGAGGTACAATTCCAGAGTGAGGTACAATTCCAGAGTGAGGTACAATTCCAGAGTGAGGTACAATTCCAGAGTGAGGTACAATTCCAGAGTGAGGTACAATTCCAGAGTGAGGTACAATTCCAGAGTGAGGTACAATTCCAGAGTGAGGTACAATTCCAGAGTGAGGTACAATTCCAGAGTGAGGTACAATTCCAGAGTGAGGTACAATTCCAGAGTGAGGTACAATTCCAGAGTGAGGTACAATTCCAGAGTGAGGTACAATTCCAGAGTGAGGTACAATTCCAGAGTGAGGTACAATTCCAGAGTGAGGTACAATTCCAGAGTGAGGTACAATTCCAGAGTGAGGTACAATTCCAGAGTGAGGTACAATTCCAGAGTGAGGTACAATTCCAGAGTGAGGTACAATTCCAGAGTGAGGTACAATTCCAGAGTGAGGTACAATTCCAGAGTGAGGTACAATTCCAGAGTGAGGTACAATTCCAGAGTGAGGTACAATTCCAGAGTGAGGTACAATTCCAGAGTGAGGTACAATTCCAGAGTGAGGTACAATTCCAGAGTGAGGTACAATTCCAGAGTGAGGTACAATTCCAGAGTGAGGTACAATTCCAGAGTGAGGTACAATTCCAGAGTGAGGTACAATTCCAGAGTGAGGTACAATTCCAGAGTGAGGTACAATTCCAGAGTGAGGTACAATTCCAGAGTGAGGTACAATTCCAGAGTGAGGTACAATTCCAGAGTGAGGTACAATTCCAGAGTGAGGTACAATTCCAGAGTGAGGTACAATTCCAGAGTGAGGTACAATTCCAGAGTGAGGTACAATTCCAGAGTGAGGTACAATTCCAGAGTGAGGTACAATTCCAGAGTGAGGTACAATTCCAGAGTGAGGTACAATTCCAGAGTGAGGTACAATTCCAGAGTGAGGTACAATTCCAGAGTGAGGTACAATTCCAGAGTGAGGTACAATTCCAGAGTGAGGTACAATTCCAGAGTGAGGTACAATTCCAGAGTGAGGTACAATTCCAGAGTGAGGTACAATTCCAGAGTGAGGTACAATTCCAGAGTGAGGTACAATTCCAGAGTGAGGTACAATTCCAGAGTGAGGTACAATTCCAGAGTGAGGTACAATTCCAGAGTGAGGTACAATTCCAGAGTGAGGTACAATTCCAGAGTGAGGTACAATTCCAGAGTGAGGTACAATTCCAGAGTGAGGTACAATTCCAGAGTGAGGTACAATTCCAGAGTGAGGTACAATTCCAGAGTGAGGTACAATTCCAGAGTGAGGTACAATTCCAGAGTGAGGTACAATTCCAGAGTGAGGTACAATTCCAGAGTGAGGTACAATTCCAGAGTGAGGTACAATTCCAGAGTGAGGTACAATTCCAGAGTGAGGTACAATTCCAGAGTGAGGTACAATTCCAGAGTGAGGTACAATTCCAGAGTGAGGTACAATTCCAGAGTGAGGTACAATTCCAGAGTGAGGTACAATTCCAGAGTGAGGTACAATTCCAGAGTGAGGTACAATTCCAGAGTGAGGTACAATTCCAGAGTGAGGTACAATTCCAGAGTGAGGTACAATTCCAGAGTGAGGTACAATTCCAGAGTGAGGTACAATTCCAGAGTGAGGTACAATTCCAGAGTGAGGTACAATTCCAGAGTGAGGTACAATTCCAGAGTGAGGTACAATTCCAGAGTGAGGTACAATTCCAGAGTGAGGTACAATTCCAGAGTGAGGTACAATTCCAGAGTGAGGTACAATTCCAGAGTGAGGTACAATTCCAGAGTGAGGTACAATTCCAGAGTGAGGTACAATTCCAGAGTGAGGTACAATTCCAGAGTGAGGTACAATTCCAGAGTGAGGTACAATTCCAGAGTGAGGTACAATTCCAGAGTGAGGTACAATTCCAGAGTGAGGTACAATTCCAGAGTGAGGTACAATTCCAGAGTGAGGTACAATTCCAGAGTGAGGTACAATTCCAGAGTGAGGTACAATTCCAGAGTGAGGTACAATTCCAGAGTGAGGTACAATTCCAGAGTGAGGTACAATTCCAGAGTGAGGTACAATTCCAGAGTGAGGTACAATTCCAGAGTGAGGTACAATTCCAGAGTGAGGTACAATTCCAGAGTGAGGTACAATTCCAGAGTGAGGTACAATTCCAGAGTGAGGTACAATTCCAGAGTGAGGTACAATTCCAGAGTGAGGTACAATTCCAGAGTGAGGTACAATTCCAGAGTGAGGTACAATTCCAGAGTGAGGTACAATTCCAGAGTGAGGTACAATTCCAGAGTGAGGTACAATTCCAGAGTGAGGTACAATTCCAGAGTGAGGTACAATTCCAGAGTGAGGTACAATTCCAGAGTGAGGTACAATTCCAGAGTGAGGTACAATTCCAGAGTGAGGTACAATTCCAGAGTGAGGTACAATTCCAGAGTGAGGTACAATTCCAGAGTGAGGTACAATTCCAGAGTGAGGTACAATTCCAGAGTGAGGTACAATTCCAGAGTGAGGTACAATTCCAGAGTGAGGTACAATTCCAGAGTGAGGTACAATTCCAGAGTGAGGTACAATTCCAGAGTGAGGTACAATTCCAGAGTGAGGTACAATTCCAGAGTGAGGTACAATTCCAGAGTGAGGTACAATTCCAGAGTGAGGTACAATTCCAGAGTGAGGTACAATTCCAGAGTGAGGTACAATTCCAGAGTGAGGTACAATTCCAGAGTGAGGTACAATTCCAGAGTGAGGTACAATTCCAGAGTGAGGTACAATTCCAGAGTGAGGTACAATTCCAGAGTGAGGTACAATTCCAGAGTGAGGTACAATTCCAGAGTGAGGTACAATTCCAGAGTGAGGTACAATTCCAGAGTGAGGTACAATTCCAGAGTGAGGTACAATTCCAGAGTGAGGTACAATTCCAGAGTGAGGTACAATTCCAGAGTGAGGTACAATTCCAGAGTGAGGTACAATTCCAGAGTGAGGTACAATTCCAGAGTGAGGTACAATTCCAGAGTGAGGTACAATTCCAGAGTGAGGTACAATTCCAGAGTGAGGTACAATTCCAGAGTGAGGTACAATTCCAGAGTGAGGTACAATTCCAGAGTGAGATACAATTCCAGAGTGAGGTACAATTCCAGAGTGAGGTACAATTCCAGAGTGAGGTACAATTCCAGAGTGAGGTACAATTCCAGAGTGAGGTACAATTCCAGAGTGAGGTACAATTCCAGAGTGAGGTACAATTCCAGAGTGAGGTACAATTCCAGAGTGAGGTACAATTCCAGAGTGAGGTACAATTCCAGAGTGAGGTACAATTCCAGAGTGAGGTACAATTCCAGAGTGAGGTACAATTCCAGAGTGAGGTACAATTCCAGAGTGAGGTACAATTCCAGAGTGAGGTACAATTCCAGAGTGAGGTACAATTCCAGAGTGAGGTACAATTCCAGAGTGAGGTACAATTCCAGAGTGAGGTACAATTCCAGAGTGAGGTACAATTCCAGAGTGAGGTACAATTCCAGAGTGAGGTACAATTCCAGAGTGAGGTACAATTCCAGAGTGAGGTACAATTCCAGAGTGAGGTACAATTCCAGAGTGAGGTACAATTCCAGAGTGAGGTACAATTCCAGAGTGAGGTACAATTCCAGAGTGAGGTACAATTCCAGAGTGAGGTACAATTCCAGAGTGAGGTACAATTCCAGAGTGAGGTACAATTCCAGAGTGAGGTACAATTCCAGAGTGAGGTACAATTCCAGAGTGAGGTACAATTCCAGAGTGAGGTACAATTCCAGAGTGAGGTACAATTCCAGAGTGAGGTACAATTCCAGAGTGAGGTACAATTCCAGAGTGAGGTACAATTCCAGAGTGAGGTACAATTCCAGAGTGAGGTACAATTCCAGAGTGAGGTACAATTCCAGAGTGAGGTACAATTCCAGAGTGAGGTACAATTCCAGAGTGAGGTACAATTCCAGAGTGAGGTACAATTCCAGAGTGAGGTACAATTCCAGAGTGAGGTACAATTCCAGAGTGAGGTACAATTCCAGAGTGAGGTACAATTCCAGAGTGAGGTACAATTCCAGAGTGAGGTACAATTCCAGAGTGAGGTACAATTCCAGAGTGAGGTACAATTCCAGAGTGAGGTACAATTCCAGAGTGAGGTACAATTCCAGAGTGAGGTACAATTCCAGAGTGAGGTACAATTCCAGAGTGAGGTACAATTCCAGAGTGAGGTACAATTCCAGAGTGAGGTACAATTCCAGAGTGAGGTACAATTCCAGAGTGAGGTACAATTCCAGAGTGAGGTACAATTCCAGAGTGAGGTACAATTCCAGAGTGAGGTACAATTCCAGAGTGAGGTACAATTCCAGAGTGAGGTACAATTCCAGAGTGAGGTACAATTCCAGAGTGAGGTACAATTCCAGAGTGAGGTACAATTCCAGAGTGAGGTACAATTCCAGAGTGAGGTACAATTCCAGAGTGAGGTACAATTCCAGAGTGAGGTACAATTCCAGAGTGAGGTACAATTCCAGAGTGAGGTACAATTCCAGAGTGAGGTACAATTCCAGAGTGAGGTACAATTCCAGAGTGAGGTACAATTCCAGAGTGAGGTACAATTCCAGAGTGAGGTACAATTCCAGAGTGAGGTACAATTCCAGAGTGAGGTACAATTCCAGAGTGAGGTACAATTCCAGAGTGAGGTACAATTCCAGAGTGAGGTACAATTCCAGAGTGAGGTACAATTCCAGAGTGAGGTACAATTCCAGAGTGAGGTACAATTCCAGAGTGAGGTACAATTCCAGAGTGAGGTACAATTCCAGAGTGAGGTACAATTCCAGAGTGAGGTACAATTCCAGAGTGAGGTACAATTCCAGAGTGAGGTACAATTCCAGAGTGAGGTACAATTCCAGAGTGAGGTACAATTCCAGAGTGAGGTACAATTCCAGAGTGAGGTACAATTCCAGAGTGAGGTACAATTCCAGAGTGAGGTACAATTCCAGAGTGAGGTACAATTCCAGAGTGAGGTACAATTCCAGAGTGAGGTACAATTCCAGAGTGAGGTACAATTCCAGAGTGAGGTACAATTCCAGAGTGAGGTACAATTCCAGAGTGAGGTACAATTCCAGAGTGAGGTACAATTCCAGAGTGAGGTACAATTCCAGAGTGAGGTACAATTCCAGAGTGAGGTACAATTCCAGAGTGAGGTACAATTCCAGAGTGAGGTACAATTCCAGAGTGAGGTACAATTCCAGAGTGAGGTACAATTCCAGAGTGAGGTACAATTCCAGAGTGAGGTACAATTCCAGAGTGAGGTACAATTCCAGAGTGAGGTACAATTCCAGAGTGAGGTACAATTCCAGAGTGAGGTACAATTCCAGAGTGAGGTACAATTCCAGAGTGAGGTACAATTCCAGAGTGAGGTACAATTCCAGAGTGAGGTACAATTCCAGAGTGAGGTACAATTCCAGAGTGAGGTACAATTCCAGAGTGAGGTACAATTCCAGAGTGAGGTACAATTCCAGAGTGAGGTACAATTCCAGAGTGAGGTACAATTCCAGAGTGAGGTACAATTCCAGAGTGAGGTACAATTCCAGAGTGAGGTACAATTCCAGAGTGAGGTACAATTCCAGAGTGAGGTACAATTCCAGAGTGAGGTACAATTCCAGAGTGAGGTACAATTCCAGAGTGAGGTACAATTCCAGAGTGAGGTACAATTCCAGAGTGAGGTACAATTCCAGAGTGAGGTACAATTCCAGAGTGAGGTACAATTCCAGAGTGAGGTACAATTCCAGAGTGAGGTACAATTCCAGAGTGAGGTACAATTCCAGAGTGAGGTACAATTCCAGAGTGAGGTACAATTCCAGAGTGAGGTACAATTCCAGAGTGAGGTACAATTCCAGAGTGAGGTACAATTCCAGAGTGAGGTACAATTCCAGAGTGAGGTACAATTCCAGAGTGAGGTACAATTCCAGAGTGAGGTACAATTCCAGAGTGAGGTACAATTCCAGAGTGAGGTACAATTCCAGAGTGAGGTACAATTCCAGAGTGAGGTACAATTCCAGAGTGAGGTACAATTCCAGAGTGAGGTACAATTCCAGAGTGAGGTACAATTCCAGAGTGAGGTACAATTCCAGAGTGAGGTACAATTCCAGAGTGAGGTACAATTCCAGAGTGAGGTACAATTCCAGAGTGAGGTACAATTCCAGAGTGAGGTACAATTCCAGAGTGAGGTACAATTCCAGAGTGAGGTACAATTCCAGAGTGAGGTACAATTCCAGAGTGAGGTACAATTCCAGAGTGAGGTACAATTCCAGAGTGAGGTACAATTCCAGAGTGAGGTACAATTCCAGAGTGAGGTACAATTCCAGAGTGAGGTACAATTCCAGAGTGAGGTACAATTCCAGAGTGAGGTACAATTCCAGAGTGAGGTACAATTCCAGAGTGAGGTACAATTCCAGAGTGAGGTACAATTCCAGAGTGAGGTACAATTCCAGAGTGAGGTACAATTCCAGAGTGAGGTACAATTCCAGAGTGAGGTACAATTCCAGAGTGAGGTACAATTCCAGAGTGAGGTACAATTCCAGAGTGAGGTACAATTCCAGAGTGAGGTACAATTCCAGAGTGAGGTACAATTCCAGAGTGAGGTACAATTCCAGAGTGAGGTACAATTCCAGAGTGAGGTACAATTCCAGAGTGAGGTACAATTCCAGAGTGAGGTACAATTCCAGAGTGAGGTACAATTCCAGAGTGAGGTACAATTCCAGAGTGAGGTACAATTCCAGAGTGAGGTACAATTCCAGAGTGAGGTACAATTCCAGAGTGAGGTACAATTCCAGAGTGAGGTACAATTCCAGAGTGAGGTACAATTCCAGAGTGAGGTACAATTCCAGAGTGAGGTACAATTCCAGAGTGAGGTACAATTCCAGAGTGAGGTACAATTCCAGAGTGAGGTACAATTCCAGAGTGAGGTACAATTCCAGAGTGAGGTACAATTCCAGAGTGAGGTACAATTCCAGAGTGAGGTACAATTCCAGAGTGAGGTACAATTCCAGAGTGAGGTACAATTCCAGAGTGAGGTACAATTCCAGAGTGAGGTACAATTCCAGAGTGAGGTACAATTCCAGAGTGAGGTACAATTCCAGAGTGAGGTACAATTCCAGAGTGAGGTACAATTCCAGAGTGAGGTACAATTCCAGAGTGAGGTACAATTCCAGAGTGAGGTACAATTCCAGAGTGAGGTACAATTCCAGAGTGAGGTACAATTCCAGAGTGAGGTACAATTCCAGAGTGAGGTACAATTCCAGAGTGAGGTACAATTCCAGAGTGAGGTACAATTCCAGAGTGAGGTACAATTCCAGAGTGAGGTACAATTCCAGAGTGAGGTACAATTCCAGAGTGAGGTACAATTCCAGAGTGAGGTACAATTCCAGAGTGAGGTACAATTCCAGAGTGAGGTACAATTCCAGAGTGAGGTACAATTCCAGAGTGAGGTACAATTCCAGAGTGAGGTACAATTCCAGAGTGAGGTACAATTCCAGAGTGAGGTACAATTCCAGAGTGAGGTACAATTCCAGAGTGAGGTACAATTCCAGAGTGAGGTACAATTCCAGAGTGAGGTACAATTCCAGAGTGAGGTACAATTCCAGAGTGAGGTACAATTCCAGAGTGAGGTACAATTCCAGAGTGAGGTACAATTCCAGAGTGAGGTACAATTCCAGAGTGAGGTACAATTCCAGAGTGAGGTACAATTCCAGAGTGAGGTACAATTCCAGAGTGAGGTACAATTCCAGAGTGAGGTACAATTCCAGAGTGAGGTACAATTCCAGAGTGAGGTACAATTCCAGAGTGAGGTACAATTCCAGAGTGAGGTACAATTCCAGAGTGAGGTACAATTCCAGAGTGAGGTACAATTCCAGAGTGAGGTACAATTCCAGAGTGAGGTACAATTCCAGAGTGAGGTACAATTCCAGAGTGAGGTACAATTCCAGAGTGAGGTACAATTCCAGAGTGAGGTACAATTCCAGAGTGAGGTACAATTCCAGAGTGAGGTACAATTCCAGAGTGAGGTACAATTCCAGAGTGAGGTACAATTCCAGAGTGAGGTACAATTCCAGAGTGAGGTACAATTCCAGAGTGAGGTACAATTCCAGAGTGAGGTACAATTCCAGAGTGAGGTACAATTCCAGAGTGAGGTACAATTCCAGAGTGAGGTACAATTCCAGAGTGAGGTACAATTCCAGAGTGAGGTACAATTCCAGAGTGAGGTACAATTCCAGAGTGAGGTACAATTCCAGAGTGAGGTACAATTCCAGAGTGAGGTACAATTCCAGAGTGAGGTACAATTCCAGAGTGAGGTACAATTCCAGAGTGAGGTACAATTCCAGAGTGAGGTACAATTCCAGAGTGAGGTACAATTCCAGAGTGAGGTACAATTCCAGAGTGAGGTACAATTCCAGAGTGAGGTACAATTCCAGAGTGAGGTACAATTCCAGAGTGAGGTACAATTCCAGAGTGAGGTACAATTCCAGAGTGAGGTACAATTCCAGAGTGAGGTACAATTCCAGAGTGAGGTACAATTCCAGAGTGAGGTACAATTCCAGAGTGAGGTACAATTCCAGAGTGAGGTACAATTCCAGAGTGAGGTACAATTCCAGAGTGAGGTACAATTCCAGAGTGAGGTACAATTCCAGAGTGAGGTACAATTCCAGAGTGAGGTACAATTCCAGAGTGAGGTACAATTCCAGAGTGAGGTACAATTCCAGAGTGAGGTACAATTCCAGAGTGAGGTACAATTCCAGAGTGAGGTACAATTCCAGAGTGAGGTACAATTCCAGAGTGAGGTACAATTCCAGAGTGAGGTACAATTCCAGAGTGAGGTACAATTCCAGAGTGAGGTACAATTCCAGAGTGAGGTACAATTCCAGAGTGAGGTACAATTCCAGAGTGAGGTACAATTCCAGAGTGAGGTACAATTCCAGAGTGAGGTACAATTCCAGAGTGAGGTACAATTCCAGAGTGAGGTACAATTCCAGAGTGAGGTACAATTCCAGAGTGAGGTACAATTCCAGAGTGAGGTACAATTCCAGAGTGAGGTACAATTCCAGAGTGAGGTACAATTCCAGAGTGAGGTACAATTCCAGAGTGAGGTACAATTCCAGAGTGAGGTACAATTCCAGAGTGAGGTACAATTCCAGAGTGAGGTACAATTCCAGAGTGAGGTACAATTCCAGAGTGAGGTACAATTCCAGAGTGAGGTACAATTCCAGAGTGAGGTACAATTCCAGAGTGAGGTACAATTCCAGAGTGAGGTACAATTCCAGAGTGAGGTACAATTCCAGAGTGAGGTACAATTCCAGAGTGAGGTACAATTCCAGAGTGAGGTACAATTCCAGAGTGAGGTACAATTCCAGAGTGAGGTACAATTCCAGAGTGAGGTACAATTCCAGAGTGAGGTACAATTCCAGAGTGAGGTACAATTCCAGAGTGAGGTACAATTCCAGAGTGAGGTACAATTCCAGAGTGAGGTACAATTCCAGAGTGAGGTACAATTCCAGAGTGAGGTACAATTCCAGAGTGAGGTACAATTCCAGAGTGAGGTACAATTCCAGAGTGAGGTACAATTCCAGAGTGAGGTACAATTCCAGAGTGAGGTACAATTCCAGAGTGAGGTACAATTCCAGAGTGAGGTACAATTCCAGAGTGAGGTACAATTCCAGAGTGAGGTACAATTCCAGAGTGAGGTACAATTCCAGAGTGAGGTACAATTCCAGAGTGAGGTACAATTCCAGAGTGAGGTACAATTCCAGAGTGAGGTACAATTCCAGAGTGAGGTACAATTCCAGAGTGAGGTACAATTCCAGAGTGAGGTACAATTCCAGAGTGAGGTACAATTCCAGAGTGAGGTACAATTCCAGAGTGAGGTACAATTCCAGAGTGAGGTACAATTCCAGAGTGAGGTACAATTCCAGAGTGAGGTACAATTCCAGAGTGAGGTACAATTCCAGAGTGAGGTACAATTCCAGAGTGAGGTACAATTCCAGAGTGAGGTACAATTCCAGAGTGAGGTACAATTCCAGAGTGAGGTACAATTCCAGAGTGAGGTACAATTCCAGAGTGAGGTACAATTCCAGAGTGAGGTACAATTCCAGAGTGAGGTACAATTCCAGAGTGAGGTACAATTCCAGAGTGAGGTACAATTCCAGAGTGAGGTACAATTCCAGAGTGAGGTACAATTCCAGAGTGAGGTACAATTCCAGAGTGAGGTACAATTCCAGAGTGAGGTACAATTCCAGAGTGAGGTACAATTCCAGAGTGAGGTACAATTCCAGAGTGAGGTACAATTCCAGAGTGAGGTACAATTCCAGAGTGAGGTACAATTCCAGAGTGAGGTACAATTCCAGAGTGAGGTACAATTCCAGAGTGAGGTACAATTCCAGAGTGAGGTACAATTCCAGAGTGAGTACAATTCCAGAGTGAGGTACAATTCCAGAGTGAGGTACAATTCCAGAGTGAGGTACAATTCCAGAGTGAGGTACAATTCCAGAGTGAGGTACAATTCCAGAGTGAGGTACAATTCCAGAGTGAGGTACAATTCCAGAGTGAGGTACAATTCCAGAGTGAGGTACAATTCCAGAGTGAGGTACAATTCCAGAGTGAGGTACAATTCCAGAGTGAGGAACAATTCCAGAGTGAGGTACAATTCCAGAGTGAGGTACAATTCCAGAGTGAGGTACAATTCCAGAGTGAGGTACAATTCCAGAGTGAGGTACAATTCCAGAGTGAGGTTCAATTCCAGAGTGAGGTACAATTCCAGAGTAGGGTACAATTCCAGAGTGAGGTACAATTCAGAGTGAGGTTCAATTCCAGAGTGAGGTACAATTCCAGAAGTGAGGTACAATTCCAGAGTGAGGTACAATTCCAGAGTGAGGTACAATTCCAGAGTGAGGTACAATTCCAGAGTGAGGTACAATTCCAGAGTGGGGTACAATTCCAGAGTGAGGTACAATTCCAGAGTGAGGTACAATTCCAGAGTGAGGTACAATTCCAGAGTGAGGTACAATTCCAGAGTGAGGTACAATTCCAGAGTGAGGTACAATTCCAGAGTGAGGTACATTCCAGAGTGAGGTACAATTCCAGAGTGAGGTACAATTCCAGAGTGAGGTACAATTCCAGAGTGAGGTACAATTCCAGAGTGAGGTACAATTCCAGAGTGAGGTACAATTCCAGAGTGAGGTACAATTCCAGAGTGAGGTACAATTCCAGAGTGAGGTACAATTCCAGAGTGAGGTACAATTCCAGAGTGAGGTTCAATTCCAGAGTGAGGTACAATTCCAGAGTGAGGTACAATTCCAGAGTGAGGTACAATTCCAGAGTGAGGTACAATTCCAGAGTGAGGTACAATTCCAGAGTGAGGTACAATTCCAGAGTGAGGTACAATTCCAGAGTGAGGTACAATTCCAGAGTGAGGTACAATTCCAGAGTGAGGTACAATTCCAGAGTGAGGTACAATTCCAGAGTGAGGTACAATTCCAGAGTGAGGTACAATTCCAGAGTGAGGTACAATTCAGAGTGAGGTACAATTCCAGAGTGAGGTACAATTCCAGAGTGAGGTACAATTCCAGAGTGAGGTACAATTCCAGAGTGAGGTACAATTCCAGAGTGAGGTACAATTCCAGAGTGAGGTACAATTCCAGAGTGAGGTACAATTCCAGAGTGAGGTACAATTCAGAGTGAGGTACAATTCCAGAGTGAGGTACAATTCCAGAGTGAGGTACAATTCCAGAGTGAGGTACAATTCCAGAGTGAGGTACAATTCCAGAGTGAGGTACAATTCCAGAGTGAGGTACAATTCCAGAGTGAGGTACAATTCCAGAGTGAGGTACAATTCCAGAGTGAGGTACAATTCCAGAGTGAGGTACAATTCCAGAGTGAGGTACAATTCCAGAGTGAGGTACAATTCCAGAGTGAGGTACAATTCCAGAGTGAGGTACAATTCCAGAGTGAGGTACAATTCCAGAGTGAGGTACAATTCCAGAGTGAGGTACAATTCCAGAGTGAGGTACAATTCCAGAGTGAGGTACATTTCCAGAGTGAGGTACAATTCCAGAGTGAGGTACAATTCCAGAGTGAGGTACAATTCCAGAGTGAGGTACAATTCCAGAGTGAGGTACAATTCCAGAGTGAGGTACAATTCCAGAGTGAGGTACAATTCAGAGTGAGGTACAATTCCAGAGTGAGGTACAATTCCAGAGTGAGGTACAATTCCAGAGTGAGGTACAATTCCAGAGTGAGGTACAATTCCAGAGTGAGGTACAATTCCAGAGTGAGGTACAATTCCAGAGTGAGGTACAATTCCAGAGTGAGGTACAGTTCCAGAGTGAGGTACAATTCCAGAGTGAGGTACAATTCCAGAGTGAGGTACAATTCCAGAGTGAGGTACAATTCCAGAGTGAGGTACAATTCCAGAGTGAGGTACAATTCCAGAGTGAGGTACAATTCCAGAGTGAGGTACAATTCCAGAGTGAGGTACAATTCCAGAGTGAGGTACAATTCCAGAGTGAGGTACAATTCCAGAGTGAGGTACAATTCCAGAGTGAGGTACAATTCCAGAGTGAGGTACAATTCCAGAGTGAGGTACAATTCCAGAGTGAGGTACAATTCCAGAGTGAGGTACAATTCCAGAGTGAGGTACAATTCCAGAGTGAGGTACAATTCCAGAGTGAGGTACAATTCCAGAGTGGGTACAATTCCAGAGTGAGGTACAATTCCAGAGTGAGGTACAATTCCAGAGTGAGGTACAATTCCAGAGTGAGGTACAATTCCAGAGTGAGGTACAATTCCAGAGTGAGGTACAATTCCAGAGTGAGGTACAATTCCAGAGTGAGGTACAATTCCAGAGTGAGTACAATTCCAGAGTGAGGTACAATTCCAGAGTGAGGTACAATTCCAGAGTGAGGTACAATTCCAGAGTGAGGTTCAATTCCAGAGTGAGGTACAATTCAGAGTGAGGTACAATTCCAGAGTGAGGTACAATTCCAGAGTGAGGTACAATTCCAGAGTGAGGTACAATTCCAGAGTGAGGTACAATTCCAGAGTGAGTACAATTCCAGAGTGAGGTACAATTCCAGAGTGAGTACAATTCCAGAGTGAGGTACAATTCCAGAGTGAGTTACAATTCCAGAGTGAGGTACAATTCCAGAGTGAGGTACAATTCCAGAGTGAGTTACAATTCCAGAGTGAGTACAATTCCAGAGTGAGTACAATTCCAGAGTGAGGTACTATTCCAGAGTGAGGTACAATTCCAGAGTGAGGTACAATTCCAGAGTGAGGTACAATTCCAGAGTGAGGTACAATTCCAGAGTGAGGTACAATTCCAGAGTGTAGGTACAATTCCAGAGTGAGGTACAATTCCAGAGTGAGGTACAATTCCAGAGTGAGGTACAATTCAGAGGTGAGGTACAATTCCAGAGTGAGGTTCAATTCAGAGTGAGGTACAATTCCAGAGTGAGGTACAATTCCAGAGTGAGGTACAATTCCAGAGTGAGGTACAATTCCAGAGTGAGGTACAATTCCAGAGTGAGGTACAATTCAGAGTGAGGTACAATTCCAGAGTGAGGTACAATTCCCAGAGTGAGGTACAATTCCAGAGTGAGGTACAATTCCAGAGTGAGGTACAATTCCAGAGTGAGGTACAATTCCAGAGTGAGGTACAATTCCAGATGAGGTACAATTCCAGAGTGAGGTACAATTCCAGAGTGAGGTACAATTCCAGAGTGAGGTACAATTCCAGAGTGAGGTACAATTCCAGAGTGAGGTACAATTCCAGAGTGAGGTACAATTCCAGAGTGAGGTACAATTCCAGAGTGAGGTACAATTCCAGAGTGAGGTACATTCCAGAGTGAGGTACAATTCCAGAGTGAGGTACAATTCCAGAGTGAGGTACAATTCCAGAGTGAGGTACAATTCCAGAGTGAGGTACAATTCCAGAGTGAGGTACAATTCCAGAGTGAGGTACAATTCCAGAGTGAGGTACAATTCCAGAGTGAGGTACAATTCCAGAGTGAGGTACAATTCCAGAGTGAGGTACAATTCCAGAGTGAGGTACAATTCCAGAGTGAGGTACAATTCCAGAGTGAGGTACAATCCAGAGTGAGGTACAATTCCAGAGTGAGGTACAATTCCAGAGTGAGGTACAATTCCAGAGTGAGGTACAATTCCAGAGTGAGGTACAATTCCAGAGTGAGGTACAATTCCAGAGTGAGGTACAATTCCAGAGTGAGGTACAATTCCAGAGTGAGGTACAATTCCAGAGTGAGGTACAATTCCAGAGTGAGGTACAATTCCAGAGTGAGGTACAATTCCAGAGTGAGGTACAATTCCAGAGTGAGGTACAATTCCAGAGTGAGGTACAATTCCAGAGTGAGGTACAATTCCAGAGTGAGGTACAATTCAGAGTGAGGTACAATTCCAGAGTGAGTACAATTCCAGAGTGAGGTACAATTCCAGAGTGAGGTACAATTCCAGAGTGAGGTACAATTCCAGAGTGAGGTACAATTCCAGAGTGAGGTACAATTCCAGAGTGAGGTACAATTCCAGAGTGAGGTACATTCCAGAGTGAGGTACAATTCCAGAGTGAGGTACAATTCCAGAGTGAGGTACAATTCCAGAGTGAGGTACAATTCCAGAGTGAGGTACAATTCCAGAGTGAGGTACAATTCCAGAGTGAGGTACAATTCCAGAGTGAGGTACAATTCCAGAGTGAGGTACAATTCCAGAGTGAGGTACAATTCCAGAGTGAGGTACAATTCCAGAGTGAGGTACAATTCCAGAGTGAGGTACAATTCCAGAGTGAGGTACAATTCCAGAGTGAGGTACAATTCCAGAGTGAGGTACAATTCCAGAGTGAGGTACAATTCCAGAGTGAGGTACAATTCCAGAGTGAGGTACAATTCCAGAGTGAGGTACAATTCCAGAGTGAGGTACAATTCCAGAGTGAGGTACAATTCCAGAGTGAGGTACAATTCCAGAGTGAGGTACAATTCCAGAGTGAGGTACAATTCCAGAGTGAGGTACAATTCCAGAGTGAGGTACAATTCCAGAGTGAGGTACAATTCCAGAGTGAGGTACAATTCAGAGTGAGGTACAATTCCAGAGTGAGGTACAATTCCAGAGTGAGGTACAATTCCAGAGTGGAGGTACAATTCCAGAGTGAGGTAACAATCCAGAGTGAGGTACAATTCCAGAGTGAGGTACAATTCCAGAGTGAGGTACAATTCAGAGTGAGGTACAATTCCAGAGTGAGGTACAATTCCAGAGTGAGGTACAATTCCAGAGTGGGGTACAATTCCAGAGTGAGGTACAATTCCAGAGTGAGGTACAATTCCAGAGTGAGTACAATTCCAGAGTGAGGTACAATTCCAGAGTGAGGTACAATTCCAGAGTGAGGTACAATTCCAGAGTGAGGTACAATTCCAGAGTGAGGTACAATTCCAGAGTGAGGTACATTCCAGAGTGAGGGTACAATTCCAGAGTGAGGTACAATCCAGAGTGAGGTACAATTCCAGAGTGAGGTACAATTCCAGAGTGAGGTACAATTCCAGAGTGAGGTACAATTCAGAGTGAGTACAATTCAGAGTGAGGTACAAATTCCAGAGTGAGGTACAATTCCAGAGTGAGGTACAATTCCAGAGTGAGGTACAATTCCAGAGTGAGGTACAATTCCAGAGTGAGGTACAATTCCAGAGTGAGGTACAATTCTAGAGTGAGGTACAATTCCAGAGTGAGGTACAATTCCAGAGTGAGGTACAATTCCAGAGTGAGGTACAATTCCAGAGTGAGGTACAATTCCAGAGTGAGGTACAATTCCAGAGTGAGGTACAATTCCAGAGTAGGGTACAATTCCAGAGTGAGGTACAATTCCAGAGTGGAGGTACAATTTCCAGAGTGAGGTACAATTCCAGAGTGAGGTTCAATTCCAGAGTGAGGTACAATTCCAGAGTGAGGGTACTATTCCAGAGTGAGGTACAATTCCAGAGTGAGGTACAATTCCAGAGTGAGGTACAATTCCAGAGTGAGGTACAATTCCAGAGTGAGGACATTCCAAGTGAGGTACAATTCCAGAGTGAGGTTCAATTCCAGAGTGAGTACAATTCCAGAGTGAGGTACAATTCCAGATGAGGTACAATTCCAGAGGAGGTACAATTCCAGAGTGAGGTACAATTCCAGAGTGAGGTACAATTCCAGAGTGAGGTACAATTCCAGAGTGAGGTACAATTCCAGAGTGAGGTTCAATTCCAGAGTGAGGTACAATTCCAGAGTGAGGTACAATTCCAGAGTGAGGTACAATTCCAGAGTGAGGTACAATTCCAGAGTGAGGTACAATTCCAGAGTGAGGTACAATTCAGAGTGAGGTACAATTCCAGAGTGAGGTACAATTCCAGAGTGAGGTACAATTCAGAGTGAGGTACAATTCCAGAGTGAGGTACAATTCCAGAGTGAGGTACAATTCCAGAGTGAGGTACAATTCCAGAGTGAGGTACAATTCCAGAGTGAGGTACAATTCCAAGAGTGAGTTACAATTCCAGAGTGAGGTGACAATTCCAGAGTGAGGTACAATTCCAGAGTGAGGTACAATTCCAGAGTGAGGTACAATTCCAGAGTGAGGTACAATTCCAGAGTGAGGTACAATTCCTGAGGTGAGGTACAATTCCAGAGTGAGGTACAATTCCAGAGTGAGGTACAATTCCAGAGTGAGGTACAATTCCAGAGTGAGGTACAATTCCAGAGTGAGGTACAATTCCAGAGTGAGGTACAATTCCAGAGTGAGGTACAATTCAGAGTGAGGTACATTCCAGAGTGAGGTACAAGTTCCAGAGTGAGGTACAATTCCAGAGTGAGGTAACATTCCAGATTGAGGTACAATTCCAGAGTGAGGTACAATTCCAGAGTGAGGTACAATTCCAGAGTGAGGTACAATTCCAGAGTGAGGTACAATTCCAGAGTGAGTACAATTCCAGAGTGAGGTACAATTCCAGAGTGAGGGTACAATTCCAGAGTTAGTACAATTCCAGAGTGATGTACAATTCCAGAGTGAGGTACAATTCCAGAGTGAGGTACAATTCCAGAGTGGTAAAATTCCAGAGTGAGGTACAATTCCAGAGTGAGGTACAATTCCAGAGTGAGGGTACATTTCCAGAGTGTGGTACAATTCCAGAGTGAGGTACAATTCCAGAGTGAGGTACAATTCCAGAGTGAGGTACAATTCCAAGAGTGAGGGTACAATTCCAGAGTGAGGTACAATTCCAGAGTGAGGTACAATTCCAGAGTGAGGTACAATTCCAGAGTGAGGTACAATTCCAGAGTGAGGGACAATTCCAGGAGTGAGGTACAATTCCAGAGTGAGGTACAATTCCAGAGTGAGGTACAATTCCAGAGGGAGGTACAATTCCAGAGTGAGGTACAAGTTCCAGAGTGAGGTCAATTCCAGAGTGAGGTACAATTCCAGAGTGAGGTACAGTTCCAGAGTGAGGTACATTTCCAGAGTGAGGTACAATTCCAGAGTGAGGTACAATTCCAGAGTGGTTCAGTTCAGGTGAGGTACAATTCCAGAGTGAGGTACAATTCCAGAGTAGGTACAGATTCCAGAGTGAGGTACAATTCCAGAGTTGAGGTACAATCCAGAGTGAGGTACAATTCCAGAGTGAGGTACAATTCCAGAGTGAGGTACAATTCCAGAGTGAGGTACAATTCCAGAGTGAGGTACAATTCCAGAGTGAGGTACAATTCCAGAGTGAGGTACAATTCCAGAGTGAGGTACAATTCCAGAGTGAGGTACAATTCCAGAGTGAGGTACAATTCCAGAGTGAGGTACAATTCCAGAGTGAGGTACAATTCCAGAGTGAGGTACAATTCCAGAGTGAGGTACAATTCCAGAGTGAGGTACAATTCCAGAGTGAGGTACAATTCCAGAGTGAGTACAATTCCAGAGTGAGGTACAATTCCAGAGTGAGGTACAATTCCAGAGTGAGGTACAATTCCAGAGTGAGGTACAATTCCAGAGTGAGGTACAATTCCAGAGTGAGGTACAATTCCAGAGTGAGGTACAATTCCAGAGTGAGGTACAATTCCAGAGTGAGGTACAATTCCAGAGTGAGGTACAATTCCAGAGTGAGGTACAATTCCAGAGTGAGGTACAATTCCAGAGTGAGGTACAATTCCAGAGTGAGGTACAATTCCAGAGTGAGGTACAATTCCAGAGTGAGGTACAATTCCAGAGTGAGGTACAATTCCAGAGTGAGGTACAATTCCAGAGTGAGGTACAATTCCAGAGTGAGGTACAATTCCAGAGTGAGGTACAATTCCAGAGTGAGGTACAATTCCAGAGTGAGGTACAATTCCAGAGTGAGGTACAATTCCAGAGTGAGGTACAATTCCAGAGTGAGGTACAATTCCAGAGTGAGGTACAATTCCAGAGTGAGGTACAATTCCAGAGTGAGGTACAATTCCAGAGTGAGGTACAATTCCAGAGTGAGGTACAATTCCAGAGTGAGGTACAATTCCAGAGTGAGGTACAATTCCAGAGTGAGGTACAATTCCAGAGTGAGGGTACAATTCCACAGTAGTCCAAGAGTGAGGTACAATTCCAGAGTGAGGTACAATTCCAGAGTGAGGTACAATTCCAGAGTGATAGTCCAATTCAGAGGTGGTACAATTCCAGATGAGGTTGCCTTAGGTACAATTCCAGAGTGAGGTACAATTCCAGAGTGAGGTACATTCAGAGTGAGGTACAATTCAGAGTGAGGTCAATTCCAGAGTGAGGTACAATTCCAGAGTGAGGTACAATTCCAGAGTGAGGTTCAATTCAGAAGTGAGTACAATTCCAGAGTGAGGTACAATTCCAGAGTGAGGAACAATTCCCAGAGTGAGGTACAATTCCAGAGTGAGGTACAATTCCAGAGTGAGGTACAATTCCAGAGTGAGGTACAATTCCCGAGTGAGGTACAATTCCAGAGTGAGGTTACAATTCCAGAGTGCGTACAATTCCAGAGTGAGGTACATTTCCCAGAGTGAGAGTACAATTCCAGAGTGAGGTACAATTCCAGAGTGAGGTACAATTCAGAGTGAGGTACAATTCCAGAGTGAGGTACAATTCCAGAGTGAGGTAACAATTCCAGAGTGAGGTACAATTCCAGAGTGAGGTACAATTCCAGAGTGAGGTACAATTCCAGAGTGAGGTACAATTCCAGAGTGAGGTACAGTTCCAGAGTGAGGTACAATTCCAGAGTGAGGTACAATTCCAGAGTGAGGTACAATTCCAGAGTGAGGTACAATTCAGAGTGAGGTTCAATTCCAGAGTGAGGTACAATTCCAGAGTGAGGTACAATTCCAGAGTGGGTACAATTCCCGAGTGAGGTACAATTCCAGAGTGAGGTACAATTCCAGAGTGAGGTACAATTCCAGAGTGAGGTACAATTCCAGAGTGAGGTACAAATTCCAGAGTGAGGTACAATTCCAGAGTGAGGTACAATTCCAGAGTTGAGGTACAATTCCAGAGTGAGGTACAATTCCAGAGTGAGGTACAATTCCAGAGCTGGGTACAATTCCAGAGTGAGGTACAATTCCAGAGTGAGGTACAATTCCAGAGTGAGGTACAATTCCAGAGTGAGGTACAATTCCAGAGTGAGTACAATTCCAGAGTGAGGTACAATTCCAGAGTGAGGTACAATTCCAGAGTGAGGTACAATTCCAGAGTGAGGTACAATTCCAGAGTGAGGTACAATTCCAGAGTGAGGTACAATTCAGAGTGAGGTACAATTCCAGAGTGAGGTACAATTCCAGAGTGAGGTACAATTCTCAGAGTGAGGTACAATTCCAGAGGAGGTACAATTCCAGAGTGAGGTACAATTCCAGAGTGAGGTACAATTCCAGAGTGAGGTACAATTCCAGAGTGAGTACAGTTCCAGAGTGAGGTACAATTCCAGAGTGAGGTACAATTCCAGAGTGAGGTACAATTCCAGAGTGAGGTACAATTCCAGAGTGAGGTACAATTCCAGAGTGAGGTACAATTCCAGAGTGATGTACAATTCCAGAGTGAGGTACAATTCCAGAGTGAGGTACAATTCCAGAGTGAGGTACAATTCCAGAGTGAGGTACAATTCCAGAGTGAGGTACAATTCCAGAGTGAGGTACAATTCACAGAGTGAGGTACAATTCCAGAGTGAGGTACAATTCCAGAGTGAGGTACATTTCCAGAGTGAGGTACAATTCCAGAGTGAGGTACAATTCCAGAGTGGGTACATTCCAGAGTGAGGTACAATTCCAGAGTGAGGTACAATTCCAGAGTGAGGTACAATTTCCAGAGTGAGGTACAATTCCAGAGTGAGTACAATTCAGAGTGAGGTACATTCCAGAGTGAGGTACAATTCCAGAGTGAGGGTTACAATTCAGAGTGAGGTACAATTCCAGAGTGAGGTACAGTTCCAGAGTGAGGTACAATTCCAGAGTGAGGTACAATTCCAGAGTGAGGTACAATTCCAGAGTGAGGTACAATTCAGAGTGAGGTACAATTCAGAGTGAGGTACAATTCCAGAGTGAGGTACTATTCCAGAGTGAGGTACAATTCCAGAGTGAGGTACAATTCCAGAGTGAGGTACAATTCAGAGTGAGGTACAATTCCAGAGTGAGGTTACAATTCCAGAGTTGAGGTACAATTCCAGTAGTGAGGTACAATTCCAGAGTGAGGTACAATTCCAGAGTGAGGTACAATTCCAGAGTGAGTACAATTCCAGAGTGAGGTACAATTCCAGGAGTGAGGTACAATTCCAGAGTGAGGTACAATTCCAGAGTGAGGTACAATACCAGAGTGAGGTACAATCCAGAGTGATGTACAATTCCGAGTGAGGGTAACAATTCCAGAGTGAGGTACAATTCCAGAGTGAGGTACAATTCCAGAGTGAGGTACAATTCCAGAGTGAGGTTAAAACAATTCCAGAGTGAGGTACAATTCCAGAGTGAGGTACAATTCCAGAGTGAGGTACAATTCCAGAGTGAGTACAATTCCAGAGGTGAGGTACAATTCCAGAGTGAGTACAGTTCCAGAGTGAGGGTACAATTCAGAGTGAGGGTACAATTCCAGAGTGAGGTACAATTCCAGAGTGAGTACAATTCCAGAGTGAGGACATTCCAGAGTGAGGTACAATTCCAGAGTGAGGTACAATTCCAGAGTGAGTACAATTCCAGAGTTGAGGTACAATTCCAGAGTGAGGATTACATTCCAGAGTGAGGTACAATTCCAGAGTGAGGTACAATTCCAGAGTGAGGTACAATTCCAGAGTGAGGTACAATTCCAGAGTGAGGTATCAGTTCCAGAGTGAGGTTACAATTCCAGAGTGAGGTACAATTCAGAAGTGAGGTACAATTCAGAGTGAGGTACAATTCCAGAGTGAGGTACAATTCCAGAGTGAGGTACAATTCCAGAGTGAGGTACAATTCCAGAGTGAGGTACATTCCAGAGTGAGGTACAAATTCCAGAGTGAGGTACAATTCAGAGGTGAGGTACAATTCCAGAGTGAGGTACAATTCCAGAGTGAGGTACCATTCCAGAGTGAGTACAATTCCAGAGTGAGGTACAATTCCAGAGTGAGGTACAATTCCAGAGTGAGGTACAATTCCAGAGTCGGTACAATTCCAGAGTGAGGTACAATTCCAGAGTGAGGTACAATTCCAGAGTGAGGTACAATTCCAGAGTGAGGTACAATTCCAGAGTGAGGTACAGTTCCAGAGTGAGGTACATTCCAGAGTGAGGTACAATTCCAGAGTGAGGTACAATTCCAGAGTGAGGTACAATTCCAGAGTGAGGTACAATTCAGAGTGAGGTACAATTCCAGAGTGAGGTACAATTCCAGAAGTGAGGTACAATTCAGAGTTGAGGTACAATTCCAGAGTGAGGTACAATTCCAGAGTGAGGTACAATTCCAGAGTGAGGTACAATTCCAGAGTGAGGTACAATTCCAGAGTGAGGTACAATTCCAGAGTGAGGTACAATTCAGAGTGAGGTTCAATTCCAGAGTGAGGTTCAATTCCAGAGTGAGGTACAATTCCAGAGTGAGGTACAATTCCAGAGTGAGGTACAATTCCAGAGTGAGGTACAATTCCAGAGTGAGGTACAATTCCAGAGTGAGGTACAATTCCAGAGTGAGGTACAATTCCAGAGTGAGGTACAATTCCAGAGTGAGGTACAATTCCAGAGTGAGGTACAATTCCAGAGTGAGGTACAATTCCAGAGTGAGGTACAATTCCAGAGTGAGGTACAATTCCAGAGTGAGGTACAATTCCAGAGTGGGTACAATTCCAGAGTGAGGTACAATTCCAGAGTGAGGTACAATTCCAGAGTGAGGTACAATTCCAGAGTGAGGTACAATTCCAGAGTGAGGTACAATTCCAGAGTGAGGTACAATTCCAGAGTGAGGTACAATTCCAGAGTGAGGTACAATTCCAGAGTGAGGTACAATTCCAGAGTGAGGTACAATTCCAGAGTGAGGTACAATTCCAGAGTGAGGTACAAGTTCCAGAGTGAGGTACAATTCCAGAGTGAGGTACAATTCCAGAGTGAGGTACAATTCCAGAGTGAGGTACAATTCCAGAGTGAGGTACAATTCCAGAGTGAGGTACATTTCCAGAGTGAGGTACAATTCCAGAGTGAGGTACAATTCCAGAGTGAGGTACAATTCCAGAGTGAGGTACAATTCCAGAGTGAGGTACAATTCCAGAGTGAGGTACAATTCCAGAGTGAGGTACAATTCCAGAGTGAGGTACAATTCCAGAGTGAGGTACAATTCCAGAGTGAGGTACAATTCCAGAGTGAGGTACAATTCCAGAGTGAGGTACAATTCCAGAGTGAGGTACAATTCCAGAGTGAGGTACAATTCCAGAGTGAGGTACAATTCCAGAGTGAGGTACAATTCCAGAGTGAGGTACAATTCCAGAGTGAGGTACAATTCCAGAGTGAGGTACAATTCCAGAGTGAGGTACAATTCCAGAGTGAGGTACAATTCCAGAGTGAGGTACAATTCCAGAGTGAGGTACAATTCCAGAGTGAGGTACAATTCCAGAGTGAGGTACAATTCCAGAGTGAGGTACAATTCCAGAGTGAGGTACAATTCCAGAGTGAGGTACAATCCAGAGTGAGGTACAATTCCAGAGTGAGGTACAATTCCAGAGTGAGGTACAATTCCAGAGTGAGGTACAATTCCAGAGAGAGGTACAATTCCAGAGTGAGGTACAATTCCAGAGTGAGGTACATTCCAGAGTGAGTACAATTCCAGAGTGAGGTACAATTCCAGAGTGAGGTACAATTCCAGAGTGAGGTACAATTCCAGAGTGAGGTACAATTCCAGAGTGAGGTACAATTCCAGAGTGAGGTACAATTCCAGAGTGAGGTACAATTCCAGAGTGAGGTACAATTCCAGAGTGAGGTACAATTCCAGAGTGAGGTACAATTCCAGAGTGAGGTACAATTCCAGAGTGAGGTACAATTCCAGAGTGAGGTACAATTCCAGAGTGAGGTACAATTCCAGAGTGAGGTACAATTCCAGAGTGAGGTACAATTCCAGAGTGGGTATCAATTCCAGAGTGAGGTACAATTCCAGAGTGAGGTACAATTCCAGAGTGAGGTACAATTCCAGAGTGAGGTTACAATTCCAGAGTGAGGTACAATTCCAGAGTGGGTACAATTCCAGAGTGAGGTACAATTCAGAGTGAGGTACAATTCCAGAGTGAGGTACAATTCAGAGTGAGGTACAATTCCAGAGTGAGGTACAATTCCAGAGTGAGGTACAATTCCAGAGTGAGGTACAATTCCAGAGTGAGGTACAATTCCAGAGTGAGGTACAATTCCAGAGTGAGGTACAATTCCAGAGTGAGGTACAATTCCAGAGTGAGGTACAATTCCAGAGTGAGGTACAATTCCAGAGTGAGGTACAATTCCAGAGTGAGGTACAATTCCAGAGTGAGGTACAATTCCAGAGTGAGGTACAATTCCAGAGTGAGTACAATTCCAGAGTGAGTACAATTCCAGAGTGAGGTACAATTCCAGAGTGAGGTACAATTCCAGAGTGAGGTACAATTCCAGAGTGAGGTTCAATTCCAGAGTGAGGTACAATTCCAGAGTGAGGTTCAATTCCAGAGTGAGGTACAATTCCAGAGTGAGGTACAATTCCAGAGTGAGAACAATTCCAGAGTGAGGTACAATTCCAGAGTGAGGTACAATTCAGAGTGAGGTACAATTCCAGAGTGAGGTACAATTCCAGAGTGAGGTACAATTCCAGAGTGAGGTAAAATTCCAGAGTGAGGTACAATTCCAGAGTGAGGTACAATTCCAGAGTGAGGTACAATTCCAGAGTGAGGTACAATTCCAGAGTGAGGTACAATTCCAGAGTGAGGTACAATTCCAGAGTGAGGTACAATTCCAGAGTGAGGTACAATTCCAGAGTGAGGTACAATTCCAAGAGTGAGTACAATTCCAGAGTGAGGTACAATTCCAGAGTGAGGTACAAATTCCAGAGTGAGGTACAATTCCAGAGTGAGGTACAATTCCAGAGTGAGGTACAATTCCAGAGTGAGGTACAATTCCAGAGTGAGGTACAATTCCAGAGTGAGGTACAATTCAGAGTGAGGTACAATTCCAGAGTGAGGTACAATTCCAGAGTGAGGTACAATTCCAGAGTGAGGTACAATTCCAGAGTGAGGTACAATTCCAGAGTGAGGTACAATTCCAGAGTGAGGTACAATTCCAGAGTGAGGTACAATTCCAGAGTGAGGTACAATTCCAGAGTGAGGTACAATTCAGAGTGAGGTACAATTCCAGAGTGAGGTACAATTCCAGAGTGAGGTACAATTCCAGAGTGAGGTACAATTCCAGAGTGAGGTACAATTCCAGAGTGAGGTACAATTCCAGAGTGAGGTACAATTCCAGAGTGAGGTACAATTCCAGAGTGAGGTACAATTCCAGAGTGAGGTACAATTCCAGAGTGAGGTACAATTCCAGAGTGAGGTACAATTCCAGAGTGAGGTACAATTCCAGAGTGAGGTACAATTCCAGAGTGAGGTACAATTCCAGAGTGAGGTACAATTCCAGAGTGAGTACAATTCCAGAGTGAGGTACAATTCCAGAGTGAGGTACAATTCCAGAGTGAGGTACAATTCCAGAGTGAGGTACAATTCCAGAGTGAGGTACAATTCCAGAGTGAGGTACAATTCCAGAGTAGGTTACAATTCCAGAGTGAGGTACAATTCCAGAGTGAGGTACAATTCCAGAGTGAGGTACAATTCCAGAGTGAGGTACAATTCCAGAGTGAGGTACAATTCCAGAGTGAGGTACAATTCCAGAGTGAGGTACAATTCCAGAGTGAGGTACAATTCCAGAGTGAGGTACAATTCCAGAGTGAGGTACAATTCAGAGTGAGGTACAATTCCAGAGTGAGGTACAATTCCAGAGTGAGGTACAATTCCAGAGTGAGGTACAAATTCCAGAGTGAGGTACAATTCCAGAGTGAGGTACAATCCAGAGTGAGGTACAATTCCAGAGTGAGGTACAATTCCAGAGTGAGGTACAATTCAGAGTGAGGTACAATTCCAGAGTGAGGTACAATTCCAGAGTGAGGTACAATTCCAGAGTGAGGTACAATTCCAGAGTGAGGTACAATTCCAGAGTGAGGTACAATTCCAGAGTGAGGTACAATTCCAGAGTGAGGTACAATTCCAGAGTGAGGTACAATTCCAGAGTGAGGTACAATTCCAGAGTGAGGTACAATTCCAGAGTGAGGTACAATTCCAGAGTGAGGTACAATTCCAGAGTGAGGTACAATTCCAGAGTGAGGTACAATTCCAGAGTGAGGTACAATTCCAGAGTGAGGTACAATTCCAGAGTGAGGTACAATTCCAGAGTGAGGTACAATTCCAGAGTGAGGTACAATTCCAGAGTGAGGTACAATTCAGAGTGAGGTACAATTCCAGAGTGAGGTACAATTCCAGAGTGAGGTACAATTCCAGAGTGAGGTACAATTCCAGAGTGAGGTACAATTCCAGAGTGAGGTACAATTCCAGAGTGAGGTACAATTCCAGAGTGAGGTACAATTCCAGAGTGAGGTACAATTCCAGAGTGAGTACAATTCCAGAGTGAGGTACAATTCCAGAGTGAGGTACAATTCCAGAGTGAGGTACAATTCCAGAGTGAGGTACAATTCCAGAGTGAGGTACAATTCCAGAGTGAGGTACAATTCCAGAGTGAGGTACAATTCCAGAGTGAGGTACAATTCCAGAGTGAGGTACAATTCCAGAGTGAGGTACAATTCCAGAGTGAGGTACAATTCCAGAGTGAGGTACAATTCCAGAGTGAGTACAATTCCAGAGTGAGGTACAATCCAGAGTGAGGTACAATTCCAGAGTGAGGTACAATTCCAGAGTGAGGTACAATTCCAGAGTGAGGTACAATTCAGAGTGAGGTACAATTCCAGAGTGAGGTACAATTCCAGAGTGAGGTACAATTCCAGAGTGAGGTACAATTCCAGAGTGAGGTACAATTCCAGAGTGAGGTACAATTCCAGAGTGAGGTACAATTCCAGAGTGAGGTACAATTCCAGAGTGAGGTACAATTCCAGAGTGAGGTACAATTCCAGAGTGAGGTACAATTCCAGAGTGAGGTACAATTCAGAGTGAGGTACAATTCCAGAGTGAGGTACAATTCCAGAGTGAGGTACAATTCCAGAGTGAGGTACAATTCCAGAGTGAGGTACAATTCCAGAGTGAGTACAATTCCAGAGTGAGGTACAATTCCAGAGTGAGGTACAATTCCAGAGTGAGGTACAATTCCAGAGTGAGGTACAATTCCAGAGTGAGGTACAATTCCAGAGTGAGGTACAATTCCAGAGTGAGGTACAATTCCAGAGTGAGGTTCAATTCCAGAGTGAGGTACAATTCCAGAGTGAGGTTCAATTCCAGAGTGAGGTACAATTCCAGAGTGAGGTACAATTCCAGAGTGAGGTACATTTCCAGAGTGAGGTACAGTTCCAGAGTGAGGTACAATCCAGAGTGAGGTACAATTCCAGAGTGAGGTACAATTCCAGAGTGAGGTACAATTCCAGAGTGAGGTACAAGTTCAGAGTGAGTACAATTCCAGAGTGAGGTACAATTCAGAGTGAGGTACATTTCCAGAGTGAGGTACAATTCCAGAGTGAGGTACAATTCCAGAGTGAGGTACAATTCCAGAGTGGGTACAATTCCAGAGTGAGGTATCAATTCCAGAGTGAGGTACAATTCCAGAGTGAGGTACAATTCCAGAGTGAGGTACAATTCAGAGTGAGGTACAATTCCAGAGTGAGGTACAATTCCAGAGTGAGGTACAATTCCAGAGTGAGGTACAATTCAGAGTGAGGTACAATTCCAGAGTGAGGTACAATTCCAGAGTGAGGTACAATTCCAGAGTGAGGTACAATTCCAGAGTGAGGTACAATTCCAGAGTGAGGTACAATTCCAGAGTGAGGTACAATTCCAGAGTGAGGTACAATTCCAGAGTGAGGTACAATTCAGAGTGAGGGTACAATTCCAGAGTGAGGTACAATTCCAGAGTGGAGGTACAATTCCAGAGTGAGGTACAATTCCAGAGTGAGGTACAATTCCAGAGTGAGGTACAATTCCAGAGTGAGGTACAATTCCAGAGTGAGTACAATTCCAGAGTGAGGTACAATTCCAGAGTGAGGGTACAATTCCAGAGTGAGGTACAATTCCAGAGTGTGAGGTACAATTCCAGAGGTGAGATACAATTCAGAGTGATGTACAATTCCAGAGTGAGGTACAATTCCAGAGTGAGGTACAATTCCAGAGTGAGGTACAATTCCAGAGTGATGTACAATTCCAGAGTGAGGTACAATTCCAGAGTGAGGTACAATTCCAGAGTGAGGTACAATTCCAGAGTGAGTACAATTCCAGAGTGAGGTACAATTCCAGAGTGAGGTACAATTCCAGAGTGAGGTACAATTCCAGAGTGAGGTACAATTCCAGGTGAGGGACAATCCAGAGTGAGTACAATTCCAGAGTGAGGTACAATTCCAGAGTGAGGTACAATTCAGAGTGAGGTACAATTCCAGAGTGAGGTACAATTCCAGAGTGAGGTACAATTCCAGAGTGAGGTACAATTCCAGAGTGAGTACAATTCCAGAGTGAGGTATATTTCAGAGTGAGGTACAATTCCAGAGTGAGGTACAATTCCAGAGTAGGGTACAATTCCAGAGTGAGGTACAATTCCAGAGTGGGTACAATTCCAGTGTGAGGTACAATTCCAGAGTGAGGTACAATTCCAGAGTGAGATACAATTCCAGAGTGAGGTACAATTCCAGAGTGAGGTACAATTCCAGAGTGAGGTAC
>CM059427.1:93791591-93977591 GCA_030390025.1 Squalus acanthias | reverse complement strand
GTTAAATGGGCTGAATCGTGTTGAATGTTCTGAGTCGTGTTGAATGGGCCGACTTGCATTGAATGGGCCGACTCCCGTTGAATGGGCCGACCCGCGTTGAATGGGCCGACCCGCGTTGAATGGGCCGACCCACGATGAATGGGCCGACTCGCATTGAATAGGCAGACCCGCAATGAATGGGCCGACCTGCGATAAATGGCCCGACCTGCTTTGAATGGCCCGACCCGTGTTGAATGGGCCGACCCACGATGAATGGGCCGACCTGCTTTGAATGGCCCGACCCGTGTTGAATGGACCGACCTGCGATGAATGGGCCGACCCACGATGAATGGCCTGACCCGTGTTGAATGGCCCGACCCGTGTTGAATGGGCCGACTCGCGTTGAATGGTCTGACTCGCGTTAAATGTGCCGACTCGTGTTGAATGTGCCGACCCGCGTTGAATGGGCCGACTCGCATTGAATGGCCCGACCCGTGTTGTATGGGCCGACTCACGTTGAATGGGCCAATCTGCGTTGATTGGGCCGACCTGCGTTGAATGTGTCGACCCGTGTTGAATGGTCCGACCCGTGTTGAATGGGCCGACTTGCGTTGAATGGGCCAATCTGCGTTGAATGGGCCGACCTGCGTTGAATGGGCCGACCTGCGTTGAATGTGTTGACCCGTGTTGAATGGCCCGACCCGTGTTGAATGGGCCGACTCGCGTTGAATGGGCCAATCTGCGTTGAATGGGCCGATCTGCGTTGAATGGGCCGACCTGCGTTGAATGTGTCGACCCGTGTTGAATGGTCCGACCCGTGTTGAATGGGCTGACTCGCGTTAAATGAGCTGACCCTCATTGAATGGGCCGACTCGCATTGAATGGGCCGACTCGCGTGGAATGGGCCAACCTGCGTTCATTGGGCCAGCTCGCATTCAATGGGCCTACTCGCATTGAATGGTCTGACTCGCGTTGAATGGGCCGACCCACGTTAAATGGACTGACCGCGTTGAATGGGCTGACTTGCGTTGAATGGACTGACCGCGTTGAATGGGCCGACTCGCGTTGAATGGGCCGACCCGCGTTGAATGGGCCGACTCGCATTGAATGGTCTGACCCGCGTTGAATGGGCCGACTCGCGTTGAATGGGCCGACTCGTGTTGAATGGGCCGACCCGCGTTGAATGGGCCGACTCGTGTTGAATGGGCCGACTCGCGTTGAATAGGCCAACTCACGTTGAATGGGCTTACCCACGTTGAATGGGCCGACTCGCGTTGAATGGGCCGAGTCGCGTTGAATGTGCCGACCCGCGTTGAATGGGCTGACTCGCGTTGAATGGGCTGACTCGCGTTTAATGGGCTGACTCGCGTTGAATGGGCTGACTCGCGTTTAATGGGCCGACTCGCGTTGAATGGGCCGACCCGCGTTGAATGGGCTGACTCGCACTGAATGGGCCGACCCGCGTTGAATGGGCCGACCCGCGTTGAATGGGCCGACCCACGTTGAATGGGCCAACTAGCGTTGAATGTGCTGACCTGCGTTGAATGGGCCGACTCGCGATGAATGGGCCAACTTGTGTTGAATGGGCTGACCTGTGTTGAATGGGCCGACCCGCGTTGAATGGGCTGACTCGCGTTTAATGGGCCGACTCGCGTTGAATGGGCCGACCCGCGTTGAATGGGCTGACTCGCACTGAATGGACCGACCCACGTTGAATGGGCCGACCCGCGTTGAATGGGGCGACCCACGTTGAATGGGCCGATTAGCGTTGAATGGGCTGACCTGCATTGAATGGGCCGACTCGCGATGAATGGGCCAACTTGCATTGAATGGGCCGACCCGCGTTGAATGGGCCGACCCACGTTAAATGGGCCGACTAGCGTTGAATGGGCCGACCCACGTTGAATGGGCCGACCCGGGTTGAATGGGCCGACCCGCGTTGAATGGGCCGACCCACGTTGAATGGGCCGACCCGCGTTGAATGGGCCGACCCGCGTTGAATGGGCCGACCCGCGTTGAATGGGCCGACCCACGTTGAATGGGCCAACTAGCGTTGAATGTGCTGACCTGCGTTGAATGGGCCGACTCGCGATGAATGGGCCAACTTGCGTTGAATGGGCTGACCTGTGTTGAATGGGCCGACCCGCGTTGAATGGGCTGACTCGCGTTTAATGGGCCGACTCGCGTTGAATGGGCCGACCCGCGTTGAATGGGCTGACTCGCACTGAATGGGCCGACCCACGTTGAATGGGCCGACCCGCGTTGAATGGGGCGACCCACGTTGAATGGGCCGACTAGCGTTGAATGGGCTGACCTGCGTTGAATGGGCCGACTCGCGATGAATGGGCCAACTTGCATTGAATGGGCCGACCCGCGTTGAATGGGCCGACCCACGTTAAATGGGCCGACTAGCGTTGAATGGGCCGACCCACGTTGAATGGGCCGACCCGGGTTGAATGGGCCGACCCGCGTTGAATGGGCCGACCCACGTTGAATTGGCCGACCCGCGTTGAATGGGCCGACCCGCGTTGAATGGGCCGACTCGTGTTGAATGGGCCGACCCGCCTTGAATGGGCCGACCCGCGTTGAATGGGCAACACGGTGGCATAGTGTTTAGCACTGGTGCCTCACAGCGCCAGCGACCCAGGTTCGAATCTGGCCTCGGGTGACTGTCTGTGTGGAGTTTGCACATTCTCCCCGTGTCTGCGTGGGTTTCCTCCAGGTGCTCCGGTTTCCTCCCACAGTCCAAAAATGTGCGGGTTAGGTTGATTTGGCTATGATAAATTGACCCTTAGTGTTAGGGGGGGGATTAAATATGTGGGGTTACAGGGATAGGATAGGATGGGATATGTTAGGGGGAATTAAATACGTGGGGTTACGGGGATAGGGTGGGATATGTGTCGGTGCAGGCTCGATGGGGATTCTGTGTGAGAAAGCAGGGACAGGGTACTGGATTTGGACGATCAGCCATGATCGTATTGAATGGTGGAGCAGGCTCGACGGGCCGAATGGCCTACTCCTGCTCCTAGTTTCCATGTTTCTGTGTTTCTATGAATGGGCCGACCCGCATTGAATGGTCTGACTCATGTTGAATGGGCCGACTCGCGTTGAATGGTCTGACTCATGTTGAATGGGCCGACTCGCGTTGAATGGGCCGACCCGTGTTGAATGGCCCGACCCGTGTTGAATGGGCCGACTCGCGTTGAATGGGCCAATCTGCGTTGAATGGGCCGATCTGCGTTGAATGGGCCGACCTGCGTTGAATGTGTCGACCCGTGTTGAATGGTCCGACTCGCGTTGAATAGGCCGACTCACGTTGAATGGGCCAACCCGCGTTGAATGGGCCGACTCGTGTTGAATGGGCCGACCCGTGTTGAATGGGCTGACCCGCGTTGAATGGGCCGACTCGCGTTGAATGGGCCGACCCGCGTTGAATGGGCTGACCCACGTTGAATGAGCTGACTCACACTGAATGGGCCGACCCGCGTTGAATGGGCCGACTCGTGTTGAATGGGCCGACCCGCGTTAAATGGGCCGACCCACGATGAATGGGCCGACCCGCAATGAATGGGCCGACCTGCGATAAATGGCCCAACCCACTTTGAATGGCCCAACCCGTGTTGAATGGGCCGACCCGCGTTGAATGGGCCGACTCGCATTGAATGGGCCGACCCACGATGAATGGGCCGACCCGCTTTGAATGGCCCGAACCGTGTTGAATGGGCCGACCCGCTTTGAATGGCCCGACCCGTGTTGAATGGGCCGACCTGCGATGAATGGGCCGACCCACGATGAATGGTCTGACTCATGTTGAATGGGCCGACTCGCGTTGAATGGGCCAATCTGCGTTGAATGGGCCGACCTGCGTTGAATGTGTTGACCCGTGTTGAATGGCCCGACCCGTGTTGAATGGGCCGACTCGCGTTGAATGGGCCAATCTGCGTTGAATGGGCCGACCTGCATTGAATGGCCCGACCCGTGTTGAATGGGCCGACTCGCGTTGAATGGGCCGACCTGCGTTGAATGGGCCAATCTGCGTTGAATGAGCCGACCTGCGTTGAATGGGCCGACCTGCGTTGAATGTGTCGACCCGCGTTGAATGGGCCGACTCGCGTTGAATGGGCCAATCTGCATTGAATGGGCCGACCTGCGTTGAATGGGCCGACCTGCGTTGAATGTGTCGACCCGTGTTGAATGGTCCGACCCATGTTGAATGGGCTGACTCGCGTTAAATGAGCCGACCCACATTGAATGGGCCGACTCGCATTGAATGGGCCGACTCGCGTGGAATGGGCCAACCTGCGTTCATTGGGCCAGCTCGCATTCAATGGGCCTACTCGCATTGAATGGTCTGACTTGCGTTGAATGGGCCGACCCACGTTAAATGGACTGACCGCGTTGAATGGGCCGACCCGCGTTGAATGTTCAGACTCACGTTGAATGTGCCGACTCGCGTTGAATGTGCCGATCCGCGTTGAATGGGCTGACTCGCATTGAATGGGCCGACTCGCGTTGAATGGGCCGACTCGTGTTGAATGGGCCAACCCGCGTTGAATGGGCCGACTTGTGTTGAATGGGCCGACCCGGGTTGAATGGGCCGACTCGTGTTGAATGGGCCAACCCGCGTTGAATGGGCCGACTCGCGTTGAATGGGCCGACCCGCGTTGAACGAGCCGACTCACGTTGAATGGGCCAACCCGCGTTGAATGGGCCGACTCGTGTTGAATGGGCTGACCCGTGTTGAATGGGCCGACTCGCGTTGAATAGGACGACTCACGTTCAATGGGCCAACCCGCGTTTAATGGGCCGACTCGTGTTGAATGGGCCGACCCGTGTTGAATGGGCTGACCCGCATTGAATGGGCTGACTCGCGTTTAATGGGCCAACTCGCGTTGAATGGGCTGACCCGTGTTTAACGGGCCGACTCGCGTTGAATGGGCTGACTTGCGTTGAATGTGCCGACCCGCGTTGAATGGGCTGACTCGCATTGAATGGGCCGACTCGCGTTGAATGGGCCGACTCGTGTTGAATGGGCCAACCCGCGTTGAATGGGCCGACTCGTGTTGAATGGGCCGACCCGGGTTGAATGGGCCGACTCGTGTTGAATGGGCCAACCCGCGTTGAATGGGCCGACTCGCGTTGAATGGGCCGACCCGCGTTGAACGAGCCGACTCACGTTGAATGGGCCAACCCGCGTTGAATGGGCCGACTCGTGTTGAATGGGCTGACCCGTGTTGAATGGGCCGACTCGCGTTGAATAGGACGACTCACGTTCAATGGGCCAACCCACGTTTAATGGGCCGACTCGTGTTGAATGGGCCGACCCGTGTTGAATGGGCCGACCCGCGTTGAATGGGCTGACTCGCGTTTAATGGGCCAACTCGCGTTGAATGGGCTGACCCGCGTTTAACGGGCTGACTCGCGTTGAATGGGCTGACTCGCGTTGAATGAGCTGACCCACGTTGAATGGGCCGACCCGCGTTGAATGGGCCGACCCGCGTTGAATGGTCTGGCTCGCATTCAATGGGCCTACTCGCATTGAACGGTCTAACTCATGTTGAATGGGCCGACTCGCATTGAATGGGGTGAAACGTGTTGAATCAGCCGACCCTCGTTGAATGGGGCGAATCGTGTTGAATGGGCCAACTCGCATTCAATGGTCTAACTCGTGTTGAATGGGCCGACCCGCGTTGAATGGGCCGACTCGCATTGAATGGTCTAACTCGTGTTGAATGGGACGACTCGCGTTAAATGGGCCGACTCGCGTTGAATGGGCCGCCTCGCGTTTAATGGGCCGACTTGCATTGAATGGTCTAACTCGTGTTGAATGGGCTGACTCGCATTAAATGGGCCGACCCGCGCTGAATGGGCTGACTCGCGTTAAATGGGCCGACCCGCGCTGAATGGGCTGACTCGCATTAAATGGGCCGACCCGCGCTGAATGGGCTGACTCGCGTTGAATGGGCCCACTCGCCTTGAATGGTCTGACTCGCGTTGAATGGGCCGACCAGCATTGAATGGGCCGACCCGCCTTGAATGGTCTGACTCGCGTTGAATGGGCCGACTCGCATTGAATGGGCCGACCCGCGTTGAATGATCTGACTCACGTTGAATGGGCCGACCCATGTTGAATGGTCTGACTCGCATTGAATGGGCTGACTCGCGTTGAATGGGCCATCCCACGTTAAATGGGCTTGTTCACATTGAATGGGCCGACCTGCGTTGAACGGGCTAACCCGCGTTGAATGGGCTAACCCGCGTTGAATGGGCTGACTCTCACTGAATGGGCCGACATGCGTTGAATGGGCCAACTCGCGTTGAATGGGCCGACCCGCGTTGAAAGGGCCGACCCGCGTTGAATGGGCCGACCCGCGTTGAATGGGCCGACTCGCGTTGTATGGTCTGACTTCTGTTGAATGGGCTGACCTGCGTTGAATGTTCTGACTTCCGTTAAATGGGCTGACCTGCGTTGAATGTTCTGACTTCCGTTGAATGGGCCAACATTCATTGAATGGGGCAACCGGTGTTAAATGCGCCGAATCGTGTTGAATGGACTGACCTGCGTTGAATGGTCTGACTCGCGTTGAATGGGCTGATTCGCATTGAATGGGCCGACCCGCATTGAATGGTCTGACTTGCGTTAAATGGGCCGACCTGCATTGAATGATGTGACTCGCGTTAAATGGGCCGACCCGCATTGAATGGTCTGACTCACGTTAAATGGGCCGGTTCACATTGAATGGGCCGACCTGCGTTGAACGGGCTAACCCGCGTTGAATGGGCTAACCCGCGTTGAATGGGCTGACTCTCACTGAATGGGCCGGCCCGCGTTGAATGGGCTAACCCGCGTTGAATGGGCTAACCCGCGTTGAATGAGCTGACTCTCACTGAATGGGCCGGCCCGCGTTGAATGGACCGACTCGCGTTGAATGGGCCGATGTGCGTTGAATGGGCTAACCTGCGTTGAATGGGCCGACTCGCATTGAATTGGCCGGCCCGCGTTGAATGGGTCGACTCGCGTTGAATGGGCCGACCCGCGTTGAATAGGCCGACCCGCGTTAAATGGGCCGACCCGCATTGAATGGTCTGACTCGCGTTAAATGGGCTGACCCGGGTTGAATGGTCCGACCCGAGTTGAATGGGCTGACCCTCGTTAAATGGGCTGACCCACGTTGAATGGTCTGACTCGTGTTGAATGGTCTGACTCATGTTGAATGGTCTGACTCGCGTTGAATGTTCTGACTCGCGTTGAATGGGCCGTCCCGCATTGAATGGACTGACTTCCGTTGAATGGGCTGACCTGCATTGAATGATATGACTCACGTTAAATGGGCCGACCCGCATTGAATGGTCTGACTTGCGTTAAATGGGCCGACCTGCATTGAATGATGTGACTCGCGTTAAATGGGCCGACCCGCATTGAATGGTCTGACTCACGTTAAATGGGCCGGTTCACATTGAATGGGCCGACCTGCGTTGAACGGGCTAACCCGCGTTGAATGGGCTAACCCGCGTTGAATGGGCTGACTCTCACTGAATGGGCCGGCCCGCGTTGAATGGGCTAACCCGCGTTGAATGGGCTAACCCGCGTTGAATGAGCTGACTCTCACTGAATGGGCCGGCCCGCGTTGAATGGACCGACTCGCGTTGAATGGGCCGATGTGCGTTGAATGGGCTAACCTGCGTTGAATGGGCCGACTCGCATTGAATTGGCCGGCCCGCGTTGAATGGGTCGACTCGCGTTGAATGGGCCGACCCGCGTTGAATAGGCCGACCCGCGTTGAATGGGCCGACCCGCATTGAATGGTCTGACTTCCGTTGAATGGGCTGACCTGCATTGAATGATATGACTCGCGTTAAATGGGCCGACCCGCATTGAATAGTCTGACTTGCGTTAAATGGGCCGACCTGCATTGAATGGCCTGACTCGTGTTGAATGGTTTGACTCGCGTTGAATGGTCTGACTCGTGTTGAATGGTCTGACTCATGTTGAATGGTCTGACTCGCGTTAAATGGGCCGACCTGCATTGAATGGCCTGACTCGTGTTGAATGGTTTGACTCGCGTTGAATGGTCTGACTCGTGTTGAATGGTCTGACTCGCGTTAAATGGGCCGACCTGCATTGAATGGTCTGACTCGTGTTGAATGGTCTGACTCATGTTGAATGGTCTGACTCGTGTTAAATGGTCTGACTCGTGTTGAATGGTCTGACTCGCGTTGAATGGTCTGACTTGTGTTGAATGGTCTGACTCATGTTGAATGGTCTGACTCGTGTTGAATGGTCTGACTCGTGTTGAATGGTCTGACTCATGTTGAATGGTCTGACTCGTGTTAAATGGTCTGACTCGTGTTGAATGGTCTGACTCGTGTTGAATGGTCTGACTCGTGTTGAATGGTCTGACTCGCGTTGAATGGTCTGACTCATGTTGAATGGTCTGACTCGTGTTGAATGGTCTGACTCGCGTTGAATGGGCCGACCCGCGTTGAATGGGCCGACCCGCGTTGAATGGGCCGACCCGCGTTGAATTGGGCGACCCATGTTAAACGCGCCGAATTGTGTTAAATGGGCTGACCCGCGTTGAATGGGCCGACTCGTGTTGAATGGGCCGACTCGTTTTGAATGGGCCGACCTGCGTTGAATGGGCCGACCCGCGTTGAATGGGCCAACCCGCATTGAATGTGTCGACCCGCGTTGAATGGGCTGACCCACGTTGAATGGGCTGACCCGCGTTGAATGGGCCGACCCGCGTTGAATGGTCTGGCTCGCATTCAATGGGCCTACTCGCATTGAACGGTCTAACTCATGTTGAATGGGCCGACTGGCATTGAATGGGGTGAAACGTGTTGAATCAGCCGACCCTCGTTGAATGGGGCGAATCGTGTTGAATGGGCCAACTCGCATTGAATGGTCTAACTCGTGTTGAATGGGCCGACCCGCGTTGAATGGGCCAACTCGCATTGAATGGTCTAACTCGTGTTGAATGGGACGACTCGCGTTAAATGGGCCGACTCGCGTTGAATGGGCCGCCTCGCGTTGAATGGGCCGACTCGCATTGAATGGGCCGACTCGCATTAAATGGGCCGAGCCGCGTTGAATGGGCTGCCTCGTGTTGAATGGGCCGACCCGCATTGAATGGTCCGACCCGTGCTAAATGGGCTGACTCGCGTTGAATGGGCCGACCCGCATTGAATGGGCCGATCCGCCTTGAATGGTCAGACTCGCGTTGAATGGGCCGACTCGCATTGAATGGGCCGACCCGCGTTGAATGATCTGACTCGCGTTGAATGGGCCGACCCGTGTTGAATGGTCTGACTCGCATTGAATGGGCTGACTCGCGTTGAATGGGCCATCCCACATTAAATGGGCCGGTTCAGATTGAATGGGCCGACCTGCGTTGAATGGGCTAACCCGCGTTGAATGGGCTAACCCGCGTTGAATGGGCTGACTCTCACTGAATGGGCCGACATGCGTTGAATGGGCCAACTCGCGTTGAATGGGCCGACCCGCGTTGAATGGGCTGTCCCGCGTTGAATGGGCCGACCCGTGTTGAATGGTCTGACTTCCGTTGAATGGGCTGACCCGCGTTGAATGTTCTGACTTCCGTTGAATGGGCTGACCCGCGTTGAATGTTCTGACTTCCGTTAAATGGGCTGACCTGTGTTGAATGTTCTGACTTCCGTTGAATGGGCCAACATTCATTGAATGGGGCAACCGGTGTTAAATGCGCCGAATCGTGTTGAATGGACTGACCTGCGTTGAATGGTTTGACTCACGTTGAATGGGCCGACCCGTGTTAAATGGGCTGACTCGCATTGAATGGGCCGACTCGCGTTGAATGGGCCGACTCGTGTTGAATGGGCCAACCCGCGTTGAATGGGCCGACTCGTGTTGAATGGGCCGACCCGGGTTGAATGGGCCGACTCGTGTTGAATGGGCCAACCCGCGTTGAATGGGCCGACTCGCGTTGAATGGGCCGACCCGCGTTGAACGAGCCGACTCACGTTGAATGGGCCAACCCGCGTTGAATGGGCCGACTCGTGTTGAATGGGCTGACCCGTGTTGAATGGGCCGACTCGCGTTGAATAGGACGACTCACGTTCAATGGGCCAACCCACGTTTAATGGGCCGACTCATGTTGAATGGGCCGACCCGTGTTGAATGGGCCGACCCGCGTTGAATGGGCTGACTCGCGTTTAATGGGCCAACTCGCGTTGAATGGGCTGACCCGCGTTTAACGGGCTGACTCGCGTTGAATGGGCTGACTCGCGTTGAATGAGCTGACCCACGTTGAATGGGCCGACCCGCGTTGAATGGGCCGACCCGCGTTGAATGGTCTGGCTCGCATTCAATGGGCCTACTCGCATTGAACGGTCTAACTCATGTTGAATGGGCCGACTCGCATTGAATGGGGTGAAACGTGTTGAATCAGCCGACCCTCGTTGAATGGGGCGAATCGTGTTGAATGGGCCAACTCGCATTCAATGGTCTAACTCGTGTTGAATGGGCCGACCCGCGTTGAATGGGCCGACTCGCATTGAATGGTCTAACTCGTGTTGAATGGGACGACTCGCGTTAAATGGGCCGACTCGCGTTGAATGGGCCGCCTCGCGTTTAATGGGCCGACTTGCATTGAATGGTCTAACTCGTGTTGAATGGGCTGACTCGCATTAAATGGGCCGACCCGCGCTGAATGGGCTGACTCGCGTTAAATGGGCCGACCCGCACTGAATGGGCTGACTCGCATTAAATGGGCCGACCCGCGCTGAATGGGCTGACTCGCGTTGAATGGGCCCACTCGCCTTGAATGGTCTGACTCGCGTTGAATGGGCCGACCAGCATTGAATGGGCCGACCCGCCTTGAATGGTCTGACTCGCGTTGAATGGGCCGACTCGCATTGAATGGGCCGACCCGCGTTGAATGATCTGACTCACGTTGAATGGGCCGACCCATGTTGAATGGTCTGACTCGCATTGAATGGGCTGACTCGCGTTGAATGGGCCATCCCACGTTAAATGGGCTTGTTCACATTGAATGGGCCGACCTGCGTTGAACGGGCTAACCCGCGTTGAATGGGCTAACCCGCGTTGAATGGGCTGACTCTCACTGAATGGGCCGACATGCGTTGAATGGGCCAACTCGCGTTGAATGGGCCGACCCGCGTTGAAAGGGCCGACCCGCGTTGAATGGGCCGACCCGCGTTGAATGGGCCGACTCGCGTTGTATGGTCTGACTTCTGTTGAATGGGCTGACCTGCGTTGAATGTTCTGACTTCCGTTAAATGGGCTGACCTGCGTTGAATGTTCTGACTTCCGTTGAATGGGCCAACATTCATTGAATGGGGCAACCGGTGTTAAATGCGCCGAATCGTGTTGAATGGACTGACCTGCGTTGAATGGTCTGACTCGCGTTGAATGGGCTGATTCGCATTGAATGGGCCGACCCGCATTGAATGGTCTGACTTGCGTTAAATGGGCCGACCTGCATTGAATGATGTGACTCGCGTTAAATGGGCCGACCCGCATTGAATGGTCTGACTCACGTTAAATGGGCCGGTTCACATTGAATGGGCCGACCTGCGTTGAACGGGCTAACCCGCGTTGAATGGGCTAACCCGCGTTGAATGGGCTGACTCTCACTGAATGGGCCGGCCCGCGTTGAATGGGCTAACCCGCGTTGAATGGGCTAACCCGCGTTGAATGAGCTGACTCTCACTGAATGGGCCGGCCCGCGTTGAATGGACCGACTCGCGTTGAATGGGCCGATGTGCGTTGAATGGGCTAACCTGCGTTGAATGGGCCGACTCGCATTGAATTGGCCGGCCCGCGTTGAATGGGTCGACTCGCGTTGAATGGGCCGACCCGCGTTGAATAGGCCGACCCGCGTTAAATGGGCCGACCCGCATTGAATGGTCTGACTCGCGTTAAATGGGCTGACCCGGGTTGAATGGTCCGACCCGAGTTGAATGGGCTGACCCTCGTTAAATGGGCTGACCCACGTTGAATGGTCTGACTCGTGTTGAATGGTCTGACTCATGTTGAATGGTCTGACTCGCGTTGAATGTTCTGACTCGCGTTGAATGGGCCGTCCCGCATTGAATGGACTGACTTCCGTTGAATGGGCTGACCTGCATTGAATGATATGACTCACGTTAAATGGGCCGACCCGCATTGAATGGTCTGACTTGCGTTAAATGGGCCGACCTGCATTGAATGATGTGACTCGCGTTAAATGGGCCGACCCGCATTGAATGGTCTGACTCACGTTAAATGGGCCGGTTCACATTGAATGGGCCGACCTGCGTTGAACGGGCTAACCCGCGTTGAATGGGCTAACCCGCGTTGAATGGGCTGACTCTCACTGAATGGGCCGGCCCGCGTTGAATGGGCTAACCCGCGTTGAATGGGCTAACCCGCGTTGAATGAGCTGACTCTCACTGAATGGGCCGGCCCGCGTTGAATGGACCGACTCGCGTTGAATGGGCCGATGTGCGTTGAATGGGCTAACCTGCGTTGAATGGGCCGACTCGCATTGAATTGGCCGGCCCGCGTTGAATGGGTCGACTCGCGTTGAATGGGCCGACCCGCGTTGAATAGGCCGACCCGCGTTGAATGGGCCGACCCGCATTGAATGGTCTGACTTCCGTTGAATGGGCTGACCTGCATTGAATGATATGACTCGCGTTAAATGGGCCGACCCGCATTGAATAGTCTGACTTGCGTTAAATGGGCCGACCTGCATTGAATGGCCTGACTCGTGTTGAATGGTTTGACTCGCGTTGAATGGTCTGACTCGTGTTGAATGGTCTGACTCATGTTGAATGGTCTGACTCGCGTTAAATGGGCCGACCTGCATTGAATGGCCTGACTCGTGTTGAATGGTTTGACTCGCGTTGAATGGTCTGACTCGTGTTGAATGGTCTGACTCGCGTTAAATGGGCCGACCTGCATTGAATGGTCTGACTCGTGTTGAATGGTCTGACTCATGTTGAATGGTCTGACTCGTGTTAAATGGTCTGACTCGTGTTGAATGGTCTGACTCGCGTTGAATGGTCTGACTTGTGTTGAATGGTCTGACTCATGTTGAATGGTCTGACTCGTGTTGAATGGTCTGACTCGTGTTGAATGGTCTGACTCATGTTGAATGGTCTGACTCGTGTTAAATGGTCTGACTCGTGTTGAATGGTCTGACTCGTGTTGAATGGTCTGACTCGTGTTGAATGGTCTGACTCGCGTTGAATGGTCTGACTCATGTTGAATGGTCTGACTCGTGTTGAATGGTCTGACTCGCGTTGAATGGGCCGACCCGCGTTGAATGGGCCGACCCGCGTTGAATGGGCCGACCCGCGTTGAATTGGGCGACCCATGTTAAACGCGCCGAATTGTGTTAAATGGGCTGACCCGCGTTGAATGGGCCGACTCGTGTTGAATGGGCCGACTCGTTTTGAATGGGCCGACCTGCGTTGAATGGGCCGACCCGCGTTGAATGGGCCAACCCGCATTGAATGTGTCGACCCGCGTTGAATGGGCTGACCCACGTTGAATGGGCTGACCCGCGTTGAATGGGCCGACCCGCGTTGAATGGTCTGGCTCGCATTCAATGGGCCTACTCGCATTGAACGGTCTAACTCATGTTGAATGGGCCGACTGGCATTGAATGGGGTGAAACGTGTTGAATCAGCCGACCCTCGTTGAATGGGGCGAATCGTGTTGAATGGGCCAACTCGCATTGAATGGTCTAACTCGTGTTGAATGGGCCGACCCGCGTTGAATGGGCCAACTCGCATTGAATGGTCTAACTCGTGTTGAATGGGACGACTCGCGTTAAATGGGCCGACTCGCGTTGAATGGGCCGCCTCGCGTTGAATGGGCCGACTCGCATTGAATGGGCCGACTCGCATTAAATGGGCCGAGCCGCGTTGAATGGGCTGCCTCGTGTTGAATGGGCCGACCCGCATTGAATGGTCCGACCCGTGCTAAATGGGCTGACTCGCGTTGAATGGGCCGACCCGCATTGAATGGGCCGATCCGCCTTGAATGGTCAGACTCGCGTTGAATGGGCCGACTCGCATTGAATGGGCCGACCCGCGTTGAATGATCTGACTCGCGTTGAATGGGCCGACCCGTGTTGAATGGTCTGACTCGCATTGAATGGGCTGACTCGCGTTGAATGGGCCATCCCACATTAAATGGGCCGGTTCAGATTGAATGGGCCGACCTGCGTTGAATGGGCTAACCCGCGTTGAATGGGCTAACCCGCGTTGAATGGGCTGACTCTCACTGAATGGGCCGACATGCGTTGAATGGGCCAACTCGCGTTGAATGGGCCGACCCGCGTTGAATGGGCTGTCCCGCGTTGAATGGGCCGACCCGTGTTGAATGGTCTGACTTCCGTTGAATGGGCTGACCCGCGTTGAATGTTCTGACTTCCGTTGAATGGGCTGACCCGCGTTGAATGTTCTGACTTCCGTTAAATGGGCTGACCTGTGTTGAATGTTCTGACTTCCGTTGAATGGGCCAACATTCATTGAATGGGGCAACCGGTGTTAAATGCGCCGAATCGTGTTGAATGGACTGACCTGCGTTGAATGGTTTGACTCACGTTGAATGGGCCGACCCGTGTTAAATGGGCCGACTCGCATTGAATGGGCCGACTCGCGTTGAATAGGCCAAATCCTGTTGAATGGCCCATCCCACGTTAAATGGGCCGGTTCGCATTGAATGGGCCGACCCGCGTTGAATGGGCCAACTCGCATGGAATGGGCCGACCCGTGTTGAATGGGCCGACTCGCATTGAATGGGCCGACCTGTGTTGAATGGGCTGACCCGGGTTGAATGGTCCGACCCGAGTTGAATGGGCCGACTCGCGTTGAACGTGCCGACCCGCATTGAATAGACTGACCCGCATTGAATGGACTGACCCGCGTTGAATGGTCTGACTCGCGTTGAATGGACCGACCCGCATTGAATGGTCTGACTTCCGTTGAATGGGCTGACCCGCGTTGAATGGTCTGACTTCCGTTGAATGGGCTGACCTGCATTGAATGGTCTGACTCACGTTAAATGGGCCGACCCGCATTGATTGGTCTGACTCGTGTTAAATGGGCTGGCCTGCATTGAATGGTCTGACTTGCTTTAAATGGGCCGACCTGCATTGAATGACATGACTCGCGTTAAATTGGCCGACCTGCATTGAATGATATGACTCGCGTTAAATGGGCCGACCCGCATTGAATGGTCTGACTCACGTTAAATGGGCCGGTTCGCATTGAATGGGCCGACCTGCGTTCAATTGGCTAACCCGCGTTGAATGGGCTAACCCGCGTTGAATGAGCTGACTCTCACTGAATGGGCCAGCCCACGTTGAATGGGCCGACTCGCGTTGAATGGGCCGACTCGCGTTGAATGGGCCGATGTGCGTTGAATGGGCTAACCTGCGTTGAATGGGCCGACTCGCATTGAATTGGCCGGCCCGCGTTGAATGGGCCGACTCGCGTTGAATGGGCCGACCCGCGTTGAATGGGCCGACCCGCATTGAATGATATGACTCACGTTAAATGGGCCGACCCGCATTGAATGGTCTGACTTGCGTTAAATGGGCCGACCTGCATTGAATGATATGGCTCGCGTTAAATGGGCCGACCCGCATTGAATGGTTTGACTCGCGTTAAATGGGCCGACCTGCGTTGAATGGTCTGACTCATGTTGAATGGTCTGACTCGCGTTGAATGGTCTGACTCGCGTTGAATGGTCTGACTCATGTTGAATGGTCTGACTCGTGTTGAATGGTCTGACTCATGTTGAATGGTCTGACTCATGTTGAATGGTCTGACTCAGGTTGAATGGTCTGACTCGTGTTGAATGGTCTGACTCGTGTTGAATGGTCTGATTCGTGTTGAATGGTCTGACACGCGTTGAATGGTCTGACTCGTGTTGAATGGTCTGACTCATGTTGAATGGTCTGACTCGCATTGAATGGTCTGACTCGCGTTGAATGGGCCGACTCACATTGAATGGGCCGACTCGCGTTGAATGGGCCGACTCGCGTTGAATGGGCCGACTCGCGTTGAATGGGCCGACTCGCATTGAATGGGCCGACTCGCGTTGAATGTGCCGACTCGCATTGAATGGGCTGACTCGCGTTTAATGGGCCGACTCGCGTTGAATGGGCTGACTCGCGTTGAATGAGCTGACCCGCGTTGAATGGGCCGACCCGCGTTGAATGGGCCGACCCACGTTGAATGGGCCGACTAGCGTTGAATGGGCCGACCCACGTTGAATGGGCCGACTAGCGTTGAATGGGCCGACCTGCGTTGAATGGGCTGACTCGCACTGAATGGGCCGACCTGCGTTGAATGGGCCGACCCACGTTGAATGGGCCGACTAGCGTTGAATGGACTGACTTGCGTAGAATGGGCCGACTTGCGTTGAATGGGCTGACCTGCGTTAAATGGGAAGACTCACGTTGAATGGGCCGACTCGCGTTGAATTGGCCGACCCGCGTTGAATGTGTCGACCCGAATTGAATAGGCCGAATCGTGTTGAATGGGCTCAGCTGCGTTGAATGGGCCGACCCGCGTTGAATGTGACGACCCGCGTTGAATGGGCCGACTCGCGTTGAATGGTCCGACCTGCGTTGAATGAGGCGACCCATGTTAAATGCGCCGAATCGTGTTAAATGGGCTGACTCGTGTAGAATGGGCTGACTCGTTTTGAATGGGCTGACCCGCGTTGAATGGGCCGACCCACGTTGAATGGTCTGGCTCGCATTCAATGGGCCTACTCGCATTGAACGGTCTAACTCATGTTGAATGGTCTAACTCGTGTTGAATGGGCTGACTCGCGTTGAATGGGCCAACTCGCATTGAATGGTCTAACTCGTGTTGAATGGGCCGACTCGCGTTGAATGGTCCGACTCGCGTTGAATGGTCTAACTCGTGTTGAATGGGACGACTCACGTTGAATGGGCCGACTCGCATTGAATGGTCTAACTCGTGTTGAATGGGACGACTCGCGTTAAATGGGCCGACTCGCATTGAATGGGCCGACTCGCGTTGAATGGGCCGCCTCGCGTTAAATGGGTCGACCCGCGTTGAATGGTCCGACCCCCGCTGAATGGGCCGACTCGCGTTGAATGGGCCGACTCGCGTTGAATGGGCTGACTCGCGTTGAATGGGCCGACTCGTGTTGAATGGTCCGACCCGCGCTGAATGGGCCGACCCGCATTGAATGGTCCGACCCGCGTTGAATGGGCTGACTCGCGTTGAATGGGCCGACCCGCGTTGAATGGGCTGACCCGCCTTGAATGGGCCGACCCGCCTTGAAAGGTCTGACTCACGTTAAATGGGCCGACCTGCATTGAATGGTATGACTCGCGTTGAATGGGCCATCCCACGTTAAATGGGCCGGTTCGCATTGAATGGGCCGACCTGCGTTGAATGGGCTAACCCGTGTTGAATGGGCTAACTCGCGTTGAATAAGCTGACTCTCCTGAATGGGCCGACATGCGTTGAATGGGCCGACCTGCGTTGAATGGGCTGACTCGCACTGAATGGGCCGACCTGCGTTGAATGGGCCGACCCACGTTGAATGGGCCGACTAGCATTGAATGGACCGACTTGCGTAGAATGGGCCAACTTGCGTTGAATGGGCTGACCTGCGTTAAATGGGACGACTCACGTTGAATGGGCCGACTCGCGTTGAATTGGCCGACCTACGTTGAATGTGTCGACCCGAATTGAATAGGCCGAATCGTGTTGAATGGGCTCAGCTGCGTTGAATGGGCCGACCCGCGTTGAATGTGTCGACCCGCGTTGAATGGGCCGACTCGCGTTGAATGGCCCGACCCGCGTTGAATGGGCCGACTCGCGTTGAATGGGCCAACTCGCGTTGAATGGGCCGACCCGCGTTGAATGGGCCGACCCGCGTTGAATGGGCCGACCCGCGTTGAATGGGCCGACCCGCGTTGAATGGGCCGACTCGCGTTGTATGGTCTGACTTCTGTTGAATGGGCTGACCTGCGTTGAATGTTCTGACTTCCGTTAAATGGGCTGACCTGCGTTGAATGTTCTGACTTCCGTTGAATGGGCCAACATTCATTGAATGGGGCAACCGGTGTTAAATGCGCCGAATCGTGTTGAATGGACTGACCTGCGTTGAATGGTCTGACTCGCGTTGAATGGGCTGATTCGCATTGAATGGGCCGACCCGCATTGAATGGGCCGACCCATGTTAAATGGGCCGACTCGCATTGAATGGGCCGACTCGCGTTGAATAGGCCATATCGTGTTGAATGGCCCATCCCACGTTAAATGGGCCGGTTCGCATTGAATGGGCCGACCCGCGTTGAATGGGCCAACTCGCATGGAATGGGCCGACCCGTGTTGAATGGGCCGACTCGCATTGAATGAGCCGACCTGCGTTGAATGGGCTGACCCGGGTTGAATGGTCCGACCCGAGTTGAATGGGCTGACTCGCGTTGAATGGGCTGACCCACGTTGAATGGGCCGACTCGTGTTGAATGGTCTGACCCACGTTGAATGGTCTGACTCGCGTTGAATGGGCTGACCTGCATTGAATGATATGACTCACGTTAAATGGGCCGACCCGCATTGAATGGTCTGACTCGCGTTAAATGGGCTGACCCGGGTTGAATGGTCCGACCCGAGTTGAATGGGCTGACCCTCATTAAATGGGCTGACCCACGTTGAATGGTCTGACTCGTGTTGAATGGTCTGACTCATGTTGAATGGTCTGACTCGCGTTGAATGTTCTGACTCGTGTTGAATGGGCCGTCCCGCATTGAATGGACTGACTTCCGTTGAATGGGCTGACCTGCATTGAATGATATGACTCACGTTAAATGGGCCGACCCGCATTGAATGGTCTGACTTGCGTTAAATGGGCCGACCTGCATTGAATGATGTGACTCGCGTTAAATGGGCCGACCCGCATTGAATGGTCTGACTCACGTTAAATGGGCCGGTTCACATTGAATGGGCCGACCTGCGTTGAACGGGCTAACCCGCGTTGAATGGGCTAACCCGCGTTGAATGGGCTGACTCTCACTGAATGGGCCGGCCCGCGTTGAATGGGCTAACCCGCGTTGAATGGGCTAACCCGCGTTGAATGAGCTGACTCTCACTGAATGGGCCGGCCCGCGTTGAATGGACCGACTCGCGTTGAATGGGCTGATGTGCGTTGAATGGGCTAACCTGCGTTGAATGGGCCGACTCGCATTGAATTGGCCGGCCCGCGTTGAATGGGTCGACTCGCGTTGAATGGGCCGACCCGCGTTGAATAGGCCGACCCGCGTTGAATGGGCCGACCCGCATTGAATGGTCTGACTTCCGTTGAATGGGCTGACCTGCATTGAATGATATGACTCGCGTTAAATGGGCCGACCCGCAATGAATAGTCTGACTTGCGTTAAATGGGCCGACCTGCATTGAATGGCCTGACTCGTGTTGAATGGTTTGACTCGCGTTGAATGGTCTGACTCGTGTTGAATGGTCTGACTCGCGTTAAATGGGCCGACCTGCATTGAATGGTCTGACTCGTGTTGAATGGTCTGACTCATGTTGAATGGTCTGACTCGTGTTAAATGGTCTGACTCGTGTTGAATGGTCTGACTCGCGTTGAATGGTCTGACTTGTGTTGAATGGTCTGACTCATGTTGAATGGTCTGACTCGTGTTGAATGGTCTGACTCGTGTTGAATGGTCTGACTCATGTTGAATGGTCTGACTCGTGTTAAATGGTCTGACTCGTGTTGAATGGTCTGACTCGTGTTGAATGGTCTGACTCGTGTTGAATGGTCTGACTCGCGTTGAATGGTCTGACTCATGTTGAATGGTCTGACTCGTGTTGAATGGTCTGACTCGCGTTGAATGGGCCGACCCGCGTTGAATGGGCCGACCCGCGTTGAATGGGCCGACCCGCGTTGAATGGGCCGACTCGCATTGAATGGCCCGACCCGCGTTGAATTGGGCGACCCATGTTAAACGCGCCGAATTGTGTTAAATGGGCTGACCCGCGTTGAATGGGCCGACTCGTGTTGAATGGGCCGACTCGTTTTGAATGGGCCGACCTGCGTTGAATGGGCCGACCCGCGTTGAATGGGCCAACCCGCATTGAATGTGTCGACCCGCGTTGAATGGGCTGACCCACGTTGAATGGGCTGACCCGCGTTGAATGGGCCGACCCACGTTGAATGGTCTGGCTCGCATTCAATGGGCCTACTTGCATTGAACGGTCTAACTCATGTTGAATGGGCCGACTGGCATTGAATGGGGTGAAACGTGTTGAATCAGCCGACCCTCGTTGAATGGGGCGAATCGTGTTGAATGGGCCAACTCGCATTGAATGGTCTAACTCGTGTTGAATGGGCCGACCCGCGTTGAATGGGCCGACTCGCATTGAATGGGCCGACTCGCATTAAATGGGCCGAGCCGCGTTGAATGGGCTGCCTCGTGTTGAATGGGCCGACCCGCATTGAATGGGCCGATCCGCCTTGAATGGTCAGACTCGCGTTGAATGGGCCGACTCGCATTGAATGGGCCGACCCGCGTTGAATGATCTGACTCGCGTTGAATGGGCCGACCCGTGTTGAATGGTCTGACTCGCATTGAATGGGCTGACTCGCGTTGAATGGGCCATCCCACATTAAATGGGCCGGATCAGATTGAATGGGCCGACCTGCGTTGAATGGGCTAACCCGCGTTGAATGGGCTAACCCGCGTTGAATGGGCTGACTCTCACTGAATGGGCCGACATGCGTTGAATGGGCCAACTCGCGTTGAATGGGCCGACCCGCGTTGAATGGGCTGTCCCGCGTTGAATGGGCCGACCCGTGTTGAATGGTCTGACTTCCGTTGAATGGGCTGACCCGCGTTGAATGTTCTGACTTCCGTTGAATGGGCTGACCCGCGTTGAATGTTCTGACTTCCGTTAAATGGGCTGACCTGTGTTGAATGTTCTGACTTCCGTTGAATGGGCCAACATTCATTGAATGGGGCAACCGGTGTTAAATGCGCCGAATCGTGTTGAATGGACTGACCTGCGTTGAATGGTTTGACTCACGTTGAATGGGCCGACCCGTGTTAAATGGGCCGACTCGCATTGAATGGGCCGACTCGCGTTGAATAGGCCAAATCCTGTTGAATGGCCCATCCCACGTTAAATGGGCCGGTTCGCATTGAATGGGCCGACCCGCGTTGAATGGGCCAACTCGCATGGAATGGGCCGACCCGTGTTGAATGGGCCGACTCGCATTGAATGGGCCGACCTGTGTTGAATGGGCTGACCCGGGTTGAATGGTCCGACCCGAGTTGAATGGGCCGACTCGCGTTGAATGTGCCGACCCGCATTGAATAGACTGACCCGCATTGAATGGACTGACCCGCGTTGAATGGTCTGACTCGCGTTGAATGGACCGACCCGCATTGAATGGTCTGACTTCCGTTGAATGGGCTGACCCGCGTTGAATGGTCTGACTTCCGTTGAATGGGCTGACCTGCATTGAATGGTCTGACTCACGTTAAATGGGCCGACCCGCATTGAATGGTCTGACTCGTGTTAAATGGGCTGGCCTGCATTGAATGGTCTGACTTGCTTTAAATGGGCCGACCTGCATTGAATGACATGACTCGCGTTAAATTGGCCGACCTGCATTGAATGATATGACTCGCGTTAAATGGGCCGACCCGCATTGAATGGTCTGACTCACGTTAAATGGGCCGTTTCGCATTGAATGGGCCGACCTGCGTTCAATGGGCTAACCTGCGTTGAATGGGCTAACCCGCGTTGAATGAGCTGACTCTCACTGAATGGGCCAGCCCACGTTGAATGGACCGACTCGCGTTGAATGGGCCGACTCGCGTTGAATGGGCCGATGTGCGTTGAATGGGCTAACCTGCGTTGAATGGGCTGACTCGCATTGAATTGGCCGGCCCGCGTTGAATGGGCCGACTCGCGTTGAATGGGCCGACCCGCGTTGAATGGGCCGACCCGCATTGAATGATATGACTCACGTTAAATGGGCCGACCCGCATTGAATGGTCTGACTTGCGTTAAATGGGCCGACCTGCATTGAATGATATGGCTCGCGTTAAATGGGCCGACCTGCGTTGAATGGTCTGACTCGTGTTGAATGGTCTGACTCATGTTGAATGGTCTGACTCATGTTGAATGGTCTGACTCGCGTTGAATGGTCTGACTCATGTTGAATGGTCTGACTCGTGTTGAATGGTCTGACTCATGTTGAATGGTCTGACTCATGTTGAATGGTCTGACTCAGGTTGAATGGTCTGACTCGTGTTGAATGGTCTGACTCGTGTTGAATGGTCTGATTCGTGTTGAATGGTCTGACACGCGTTGAATGGTCTGACTCGCGTTGAATGGTCTGACTCATGTTGAATGGTCTGACTCGCATTGAATGGTCTGACCCGCGTTGAATGGTCTGACTCGTGTTGAATGAGCCGACTCGCATTGAATGGGCTGACCCGTGTTGAATGGGTCGACCCGAATTGAATGGGCCAACCCGCATTGAATGTGTCGACCCGCGTTGAATGGGCCGACTCGCGTTGAATGGGCCGACCTGCATTGTATGGTATGACTCGCATTGAATGGGCCATCCCACGTTAAATGGGCCGGTTCGCATTGAATGGGCCGACCTGCGTTGAATGGGCTAACCCACGTTGAATGAGCTGACTCTCACTGAATGGGCCGGCCCTCGTTGAATGGGCCGACTCGCGTTGAATGGGCCGATGTGTGTTGAATGGGCTAACCTGCGTTGAATGGTCCGACTCGCATTGAATTGGCTGGCCCGCGTTGAATGGGCCGACTCACGTTGAATGGGCCGACCCACGTTGAATGGGCCGACCCGCGTTGAATGGGCCGACCCGCGTTGAATGGTCTGACTTCCGTTGAATGGGCTGACCCGCGTTGAATGGTCTGACTTCCGTTGAATGGGCTGACCCGCGTTGAATGGTCTGACTTCCGTTGAATGGGCCAACATTCGTTGAATGGGGCAACCGGTGTTAAATGCGCCGAATCCTGTTGAATGGACGGACCTGCGCTGAATGGTATGATCCGCGTTGAATGGGCCGACCTGTGTTAAATGGGCCAAATCGTGTTGAATAGACTGACCTGCGTTGAATGGTCTGACTCGTGTTGAATGGGCCAACTTGCATTGAATGGACTTACCCGCGTTGAATGAGCTGACTCACACTGAATGGGCCGACCCGCATTGAATGGGCCAACCCGCGTTGAATGGGCTGACTCGTACTGAATGGGCCGACCCGCGTTGAATGGGCCGACCTGCGTTGAATGGGCTGACTCGCGTTGAATGGGCCGACTCACATTGAATGGGCCAACTCGCGTTGAATGGGCCGACTCGCGTTGAATGGGCCGACTCGCGTTGAATGGGCCGACTCGCATTGAATGGGCCGACTCGCGTTGAATGTGCCGACTCGCATTGAATGGGCTGACTCGCGTTTAATGGGCCGACTCGCGTTGAATGGGCTGACTCGCGTTGAATGAGCTGACCCGCGTTGAATGGGCCGACCCGCGTTGAATGGGCCGACCCACGTTGAATGGGCCGACTAGCGTTGAATGGGCCGACCCACGTTGAATGGGCCGACTAGCGTTGAATGGGCCGACCTGCGTTGAATGGGCTGACTCGCACTGAATGGGCCGACCTGCGTTGAATGGGCCGACCCACGTTGAATGGGCCGACTAGCGTTGAATGGACTGACTTGCGTAGAATGGGCCGACTTGCATTGAATGGGCTGACCTGCGTTAAATGGGAAGACTCACGTTGAATGGGCCGAATCGCGTTGAATTGGCCGACCCGCGTTGAATGTGTCGACCCGAATTGAATAGGACGAATCGTGTTGAATGGGCTCAGCTGCGTTGAATGGGCCGACCCGCGTTGAATGTGACGACCCGCGTTGAATGGGCCGACTCGCGTTGAATGGTCCGACCTGCGTTGAATGAGGCGACCCATGTTAAATGCGCCGAATCGTGTTAAATGGGCTGACTCGTGTAGAATGGGCTGACTCGTTTTGAATGGGCTGACCCGCGTTGAATGGGCCGACCCACGTTGAATGGTCTGGCTCGCATTCAATGGGCCTACTCGCATTGAACGGTCTAACTCATGTTGAATGGTCTAACTCGTGTTGAATGGGCTGACTCGCGTTGAATGGGCCAACTCGCATTGAATGGTCTAACTCGTGTTGAATGGGCCGACTCGCGTTGAATGGGCCGACTCGCGTTGAATGGTCTAACTCGTGTTGAATGGGACGACTCACGTTGAATGGGCCGACTCGCATTGAATGGTCTAACTCGTGTTGAATGGGACGACTCGCGTTAAATGGGCCGACTCGCATTGAATGGGCCGACTCGCGTTGAATGGGCCGCCTCGCGTTAAATGGGTCGACCCGCGTTGAATGGTCCGACCCCCGCTGAATGGGCCGACTCGCGTTGAATGGGCCGACTCGCGTTGAATGGGCTGACTCGCGTTGAATGGGCCGACTCGTGTTGAATGGTCCGACCCGCGCTGAATGGGCCGACCCGCATTGAATGGTCCGACCCGCGTTGAATGGGCTGACTCGCGTTGAATGGGCCGACCCGCGTTGAATGGGCTGACCCGCCTTGAATGGGCCGACCCGCCTTGAAAGGTCTGACTCACGTTAAATGGGCCGACCTGCATTGAATGGTATGACTCGCGTTGAATGGGCCATCCCACGTTAAATGGGCCGGTTCGCATTGAATGGGCCGACCTGCGTTGAATGGGCTAACCCGTGTTGAATGGGCTAACTCGCGTTGAATAAGCTGACTCTCCTGAATGGGCCGACATGCGTTGAATGGGCCGACCTGCGTTGAATGGGCTGACTCGCACTGAATGGGCCGACCTGCGTTGAATGGGCCGACCCACGTTGAATGGGCCGACTAGCATTGAATGGACCGACTTGCGTAGAATGGGCCAACTTGCGTTGAATGGGCTGACCTGCGTTAAATGGGACGACTCACGTTGAATGGGCCGACTCGCGTTGAATTGGCCGACCTACGTTGAATGTGTCGACCCGAATTGAATAGGCCGAATCGTGTTGAATGGGCTCAGCTGCGTTGAATGGGCCGACCCGCGTTGAATGTGTCGACCCGCGTTGAATGGGCCGACTCGCGTTGAATGGCCCGACCCGCGTTGAATGGGCCGACTCGCGTTGAATGGTCCGACCTGCGTTGAATGGGGCGACCCATGTTAAATGCGCCGAATCGTGTTAAATGGGCTGACTCGTGTAGAATGGGCTGACTCGTTTTGAATGGGCCGACCCGCGTTGAATGGTCTGGCTCGCATTCAATGGGCCTACTCGCATTGAACTGTCTAACTCGTGTTGAATGGGACGACTCGCGTTAAATGGGCCGACTCGCATTGAATGGGCCGCCCCGCGTTGAATGGGCCGACCCGCGTTCAATGGGCCGACCCGCGTTCAATGGACAGACTCGCGTTGAATGGGCTGACTTCCATTGAATAGGCTGACCCGCATTGAATGGACAGACTCATGTTGAATGGTTTGACTTCCGTTGAATGGGCCAACATTCGTTGAATGGGGCAACCGGTGTTAAATGCGCTGAATCGTGTTGAATGGATTGACCTGCGTTGAATGGTCTGACTCGCGTTGAATGGGCCGACTCGCGTTGAATGGGCTGACTCGCGTTGAATAGGCCAAATCGTGTTGAATGGCCCATCCCACGTTAAATGGGCCAGTTCGCATTGAATGGGCCGACCCGCGTTGAATGGGCCGACTCGCGTTGAATGGGCCGACTCGCATTGAATGGGCCGACCTGCGTTGAATGGGCCGACCCGGGTTGAATGGGCCGACCTGTGTTGAATGGTCCGACCCGAGTTGAATGGTCTGACTCGCGTTGAATGGGCTGACCCGCGTTGAATGGGCTGACTCGTGTTGAATGGGCCGACACATGTTGAATGGGCCGACACGCGTTGAATGGGCTGACCTGCGTTGAATGGGCTAGCCCACATTGAATGGGCTGACTCGTACTGAATGGGCCAACTCGCGTTGAATGGGCTGAGCTGCGTTAAATGGGACGACTCACGTTGAATAGGCCGAATCGTGTTGAATGGGCTCAGCTGCGTTGAGTGGGCCGACCCGCATTGAATGGGCCGACTCGCGTTGAATGGTCCGACCTGCGTTGAATGGGGCGAACCGTGTTTAATGGGCTGATTCATGTTGAATGAGCCGACTCGCATTGAATGGGCTGACCCGCGTTGAATGGGTCGACCCGCGTTGAATGGGCCGACCCGCGTTGAATGGGCCAACCCGCATTGAATGTGTCGACTCACGTTGAATGGGCTGACCCACGTTGAATGGGCCGACCCACGTTGAATGGGCCGACCCGTGTTGAATGGGCTGACCCGCGTTGAATGGTCCGGCTCACATTCAATGGGCCTACTCGCATTGAACGGTCTAACTCATGTTGAATGGGCCGACTCGCATTGAATGGGGTGACACGTGTTGAATCAGCCGACCCGCGTTGAATGGGGCGAATCGTGTTGAATGGGCCAACTCGCATTGAATGGGCCAACTCGCATTGAATGGGCCAACTAGCATTGAATGGGCCGACCCGCGTTGAATGGTCTAACTCGTGTTGAATGGGCCGACCCGCGTTGAATGGGCCAACTCGCGTTGAATGGTCTAACTCGTGTTGAATGGGCCGACTCGCGTTGAATGGGCCAACTCGTGTTGAATGGTCTGACCCGCGCTGAATGGGCCGACCCGCATTGAATGGTCCGACCCGCGTTGAATGGGCTGACTCGCGTTGAATGGGCCGACCCGCGTTGAATGGGCCGACCCGCCTTGAATGGTCTGACTCCCGTTAAATGGGCCGACCTGCATTGAATGGTATGACTCGCGTTGAATGGGCCATCCCACGTTAAATGGGCCGGTTCGCATTGAATGGGCCGACCTGCGTTGAATGGGCTAACTCGCGTTGAATGGGCTAACTCGCGTTGAATGAGCTGACTCTCCTGAATGGGCCGACATGCGTTGAATGGGCCGACTCGCGTTGAATGGGCCGACCCGCGTTGAATGGGCCGCCCCGCGTTGAATGGGCCGACCCGCATTGAATGGGCCGACCCGCGTTGAATGGGCCGACCCGCGTTGAATGGGCCGACCCGCGTTCAATGGACAGACTTGCGTTGAATGGGCTGACTTCCATTGAATAGGCTGACCCGCATTGAATGGACAGACTCATGTTGAATGGTCTGACCTCCGTTGAATGGGCCAACATTCGTTGAATGGGGCAACCGGTGTTAAATGCGCTGTATCGTGTTGAATGGATTGACCTGCGTTGAATGGTCTGACTCGCGTTGAATGGGCCGACTCGCGTTGAATGGGCCGACTCGCGTTGAATAGGCCAAATCGTGTTGAATGGCCCATCCCACGTTAAATGGGCCGGTTCGCATTGAATGGGCCGACCCGCGTTGAATGGGCCGACTCGTGTTGAATGGGCCGACTCGCATTGAATGGGCCGACCTGCGTTGAATGGGCCGACCCGGGTTGAATGGGCCGACCTGTGTTGAATGGTCCGACCCGAGTTGAATGGTCTGACTTGCATTAAATGGACTTACCCACGTTGAATGAGCTGACTCGTGTTGAATGGGCCGACACATGTTGAATGGGCCGACACGCGTTGAATGGGCTGACATGTGTTGAATGGGCTAGCCCACATTGAATGGGCTGACTCGTACTGAATGGGCCAACTCGCGTTGAATGGGCTGAGCTGCGTTAAATGGGACGACTCACGTTGAATAGGCCGAATCGTGTTGAATGGGCTCAGCTGCATTGAGTGGGCCGACCCGCATTGAATGGGCCGACTCGCGTTGAATGGTCCGACCTGCGTTGAATGGGGCGAACCGTGTTTAATGGGCTGATTCATGTTGAATGAGCCGACTCGCATTGAATGGGCTGACCCGCGTTGAATGGGTCGACCCGCGTTGAATGGGCCAACCCGCATTGAATGGGCCGACCCGTGTTGAATGGGCTGACCCGCGTTGAATGGTCCAGCTCACATTCAATGGGCCTACTCGCATTGAACGGTCTAACTCATGTTGAATGGGCCGACTCGCATTGAATGGGGTGACACGTGTTGAATCAGCCGACCCGCGTTGAATGGGGCGAATCGTGTTGAATGGGCCAACTCGCATTGAATGGGCCAACTCGCATTGAATGGGCCAACTCGCATTGAATGGGCCGACCTGCGTTGAATGGTTTAACTCGTGTTGAATGGGCCGACTCGCGTTGAATGGGCCAACTCGCGTTGAATGGTCTAACTCGTGTTGAATGGGCCGACTCGCGTTGAATGGGCCGACTCGCATTGAATGGGGCGAATCGTGTTGAATGGTCGAACTCGTGTTGAATGGGCCGACCCGCGTTGAATGGGCCAACTCACGTTGAATGGTCTAACTCGTGTTGAATGGGCCGACTCACGTTGAATGGGCCGACTCGCGTTGAATGGGCCGACTCGCATTGAATGGGGCGAATCGTGTTGAATGGTCTAACTCGTGTTGAATGGGCCGACCCGCGTTGAATGGGCCAACTCACGTTGAATGGTCTAACTCGCGTTGAATGGGCCGACCCGCGCTGAATGGGCCGACTCGCGTTGAATGGGCCGACCCGCGTTGAATGGGCCAACTCGCGTTGAATGGGCCAACTCGCGTTGAATGGGGCGAATCGTGTTGAATGGGCCAACTCACGTTGAATGGTCTAACTCGTGTTCAATGGGCCGACTCGCGTTGAATGGGCCGACTCGCGTTGAATGGGCCGACCCGCATTGAATGGGCTGACTCGCGTTGAATGGGCCGACCCGCGCTGAATGGGCTGACTCGCGTTGAATGGGCCGACCCGCATTGAATGGGCTGACCCGCGTTGAATGGTCTGACTCGCGTTGAATGGGTTAACCCGCGTTGAATGGGCTGACCCGCATTGAATGTGTCGACCCGCATTGAATGGGCCGACCCGCATTGAATGGTCCGACCCGCGCTGAGTGGGCCGACTCGCGTTAAATGGGTCGACCTGCGTTGAATGGGCTGACCCGCATTGAATGGTCCGACCCGCATTGAATGGTCCGACCCGCGCTGAATGGGCCGACTCGCGTTGAATGGGCCGACCCGCATTGAATGGTCCGACCCGCGCTGAATGGGCTGACTCGCGTTGAATGGGCCGACACGCATTGAATGGTCTGACTCGCGTTGAATGGGCCGACCCGCATTGAATGGTCCGACCCGCGCTGAATGGGCTGACTCTCGTTGAATGGGCCGACTCGCGTTGAATGGTCTGACTCGCGTTGAATGGTCTGACTCACGTTGAATGGTCTGATTCGCGTTGAATGGGCCGACCCGCATTGAATGGTCTGACTCGCGTTGAATGGTCTGACTCGCGTTGAATGGTCTGACTCGCGTTGAATGGGCTGACTCGTGTTGAATGGGCTGACTCGCGTTGAATGGGCTGACTTGCGTTGAATGGGCCGACCTGCATTGAATGGTCTGACTCGCGTTGAATGGTCTGACTCGCGTTGAATGGTCTGACTCGCGTTGAATGGTCTGACTCGCGTTGAATGGTCTGACTCGCGTTGAATGGTCTGACTCGCGTTGAATGGGCCAACTCGCGTTGAATGGTCTGACTCGCGTTGAATGGTCTGACTCGCGTTAAATGGGCCGACCCGCATTGAATAGTCTGACTCGCGTTGAATGGGCCGACCCGCATTGAATAGTCTGACTCGCGTTAAATGGGCCGACCCGCATTGACTGGTCTGACTTGCGTTAAATGGGCCGACCCGCATTGAATGGGCTGACCCGCGTTGAATGGTCTGACTCGCGTTGAATGGGCTAACCCGCGTTGAATGGGCTGACCCGCATTGAATGTGTCGACCCGCATTGAATGGGCCGACCCGCATTGAATGGTCCGACCCGCGCTGAGTGGGCCGACTCGCGTTAAATGGGTCGACCTGCGTTGAATGGGCTGACCCGCATTGAATGGTCCGACCCGCATTGAATGGTCCGACCCGCGCTGAATGGGCCGACTCGCGTTGAATGGGCCGACCCGCATTGAATGGTCCGACCCGCGCTGAATGGGCTGACTCGCGTTGAATGGGCCGACACGCATTGAATGGTCTGACTCGCGTTGAATGGGCCGACCCGCATTGAATGGTCCGACCCGCGCTGAATGGGCTGACTCTCGTTGAATGGGCCGACTCGCGTTGAATGGTCTGACTCGCGTTGAATGGTCTGACTCACGTTGAATGGTCTGATTCGCGTTGAATGGGCCGACCCGCATTGAATGGTCTGACTCGCGTTGAATGGTCTGACTCGCGTTGAATGGTCTGACTCGCGTTGAATGGGCTGACTCGTGTTGAATGGGCTGACTCGCGTTGAATGGGCTGACTTGCGTTGAATGGGCCGACCTGCATTGAATGGTCTGACTCGCGTTGAATGGTCTGACTCGCGTTGAATGGTCTGACTCGCGTTGAATGGTCTGACTCGCGTTGAATGGTCTGACTCGCGTTGAATGGTCTGACTCGCGTTGAATGGTCTGACTCGCGTTGAATGGGCCGACTCACGTTGAATGGTCTGACTCGCGTTGAATGGTCTGACTCGCGTTAAATGGGCCGACCCGCATTGAATAGTCTGACTCGCGTTGAATGGGCCGACCCGCATTGAATAGTCTGACTCGCGTTAAATGGGCCGACCCGCATTGACTGGTCTGACTTGCGTTAAATGGGCCGACCCGCATTGAATGGTCTGACTCGCGTTAAATGGGCCGACCCGCATTGAATAGTCTGACTCGCGTTAAATGGGCCGACCCGCATTGACTGGTCTGACTTGCGTTAAATGGACCGACCCGCATTGAATGGTCTGACTCGTGTTGAATGGGCCGACCCGCATTGAATAGTCTGACTTGTGTTGAATGGTCTGACTCGCGTTGAATGGGCCGACCCGCATTGAATGGTCTGACTCGCGTTGAATGGTCTGACTCGCGTTAAATGGGCCGACCCGCATTGAATAGTCTGACTCGCGTTGAATAGTCTGACTCGCGTTAAATGGGCCGACACGCATTGAATAGTCTGACTCGCGTTGAATCGTCTGACTCGCGTTAAATGGGCCGATCCGCAATGAATGGTCTGACTCACGTTGAATGGTCTGACTCACGTTGAATGGGATGACTCGCGTTGAATGGGCCGACCAGCATTGAATGGACTGACACGCGTTGAATGGTCTGACTCGCGTTGAATGGGCCGACTCGCGTTGAATGGTCTGACTCACCTTGAATGGGCCGACCCGCATTGAATGGTCTGACTCGCGTTAAATGGGCCGACCCGCATTGAATAGTCTGACTCGCGTTGAATAGTCTGACTCGCGTTAAATGGGCCGACCCGCATTGAATAGTCTGACTCGCGTTGAATAGTCTGACTCGCGTTAAATGGGCCGACCCGCAATGAATGGTCTGACTCGCGTTGAATGATCTGACTCACGTTGAATGGTCTGACTCGCGTTGAATGGGCCGACGAGCATTGAATGGACTGACACGCGTTGAATGATCTGACTCGCGTTGAATGGGCCGACCCGCGTTGAATGGTCTGACTCACGTTGAATGGGCTGACCAGCATTAAATGGACTGACCCGGGTTGAATGTGTTGACTCGCGTTGAATGGGCCAACCCGCGTTGAATGTGTTGACTCGCGTTGAATGGGCTGACTCGCGTTGAATGTGTTGACTCGTGTTGAATGGGCCGACTCGCGTTGAATATGCCGACCCGCGTTGAATGGGCCGACTCGTGTTGAATGGGCCGACCCGCGTTGAATGGGCCATCCCACGTTAAATGGGCCGACCCACTTTGAATGGGCCGACTCGCATTGAATGGGCTGACTTGCGTTGAATGGGCCGACTCGCATTGAATGGGCCGACCTGCGTTGAATGGGCTGACCCGCGTTGAATGGGCCAACCCGTGTTGAATGGGCTGACCTGCTTTGAATGGGCTGACTCTCGTTGAATGGGCCAACCCGTGTTGAATGGGCCGACCCGCGTTGAATGGGCTGACTCGCGCTGAATGGGACGACTCGCGTTGAATGGGCCGACCCGCGTTGAATGGGCTGACTCGCGTTGAATGGGCCGACCCACGTTGAATGGTCTGACTCGTGTTGAATGGTCTGACTCGCGTTGAATGGACCGACCCGCGTTGAATGGGTCGACTCGCATTGAATGGTCTGACTCGCGTTGAATGGGCCGACCCGCGTTGAATAGTCTGACTCGCGTTGAATGGGCCGACCCGCGTTGAATGGGCCAACCCGCGTTGAATGGTCTGACTCGCGTTGAATGGACTGACCCGCGTTGAATGGTCTGACTCGTGTTGAATGGTCTGACTCGCGTTGAATGGACCGACCCGCGTTGAATGGGGTGAATCGTGTTGAATGGTCTAAATCGTGTTGAATGGGCCGACACGCGTTGAATGGGCCAACTCACGTTGAATGGTCTAACTCGTGTTGAATGGGCCGACTCACGTTGAATGGGCCGACTCGCGTTGAATGGGCCGACTCGCATTGAATGGGGCGAATCGTGTTGAATGGTCTAACTCGTGTTGAATGGGCCGACCCGCGTTGAATGGGCCAACTCACGTTGAATGGTCTAACTCGCGTTGAATGGGCCGACCCGCGCTGAAGGGGCCGACTCGCGTTGAATGGGCCGACCCGCGTTGAATGGGCCAACTCGCGTTGAATGGGCCAACTCGCGTTGAATGGGGCGAATCGTGTTGAATGGGCCAACTCACGTTGAATGGTCTAACTCGTGTTCAATGGGCCGACTCGCGTTGGATGGGCCGACTCGCGTTGAATGGGCCGACCCGCATTGAATGGGCTGACTCGCGTTGAATGGGCCGACCCGCGCTGAATGGGCTGACTCGCGTTGAATGGGCCGACCCGCATTGAATGGGCTGACCCGCGTTGAATGGTCTGACTCGCGTTGAATGGGCTAACCCGCGTTGAATGGGCTGACCCGCATTGAATGTGTCGACCCGCATTGAATGGGCCGACCCGCATTGAATGGTCCGACCCGCGCTGAGTGGGCTGACTCGCGTTAAATGGGTCGACCTGCGTTGAATGGGCTGACCCGCATTGAATGGTCCGACCCGCATTGAATGGTCCGACCCGCGCTGAATGGGCCGACTCGCGTTGAATGGGCCGACCCACATTGAATGGTCTGACTCGCGTTGAATGGGCCGACCCGCATTGAATGGTCCGACCCGCGCTGAATGGGCTGACTCTCGTTGAATGGGCCGACTCGCGTTGAATGGTCTGACTCGCGTTGAATGGTCTGACTCACGTTGAATGGTCTGATTCGCGTTGAATGGGCCGACCCGCATTGAATGGTCTGACTCGCGTTGAATGGTCTGACTCGCGTTGAATGGTCTGACTCGCGTTGAATGGTCTAACTCGTGTTGAATGGGCCGACTCACGTTGAATGGGCCGACTCGCGTTGAATGGGCCGACTCGCATTGAATGGGGCGAATCGTGTTGAATGGTCTAACTCGTGTTGAATGGGCCGACCCGCGTTGAATGGGCCAACTCACGTTGAATGGTCTAACTCGCGTTGAATGGGCCGACCCGCGCTGAAGGGGCCGACTCGCGTTGAATGGGCCGACCCGCGTTGAATGGGCCAACTCGCGTTGAATGGGCCAACTCGCGTTGAATGGGGCGAATCGTGTTGAATGGGCCAACTCACGTTGAATGGTCTAACTCGTGTTCAATGGGCCGACTCGCGTTGGATGGGCCGACTCGCATTGAATGGGCCGACCTGCGTTGAATGGGCTGACCCGCGTTGAATGGGCCAACCCGTGTTGAATGGGCTGACCTGCTTTGAATGGGCTGACTCTCGTTGAATGGGCCGACCCGCGTTGAATGGGCCGACCCGCGTTGAATGGGCTGACTCGCGCTGAATGGGACGACTCGCGTTGAATGGGCCGACCCGCGTTGAATGGGCTGACTCGCGTTGAATGGGCCGACCCACGTTGAATGGTCTGACTCGTGTTGAATGGTCTGACTCGCGTTGAATGGACCGACCCGCGTTGAATGGGTCGACTCGCATTGAATGGTCTGACTCGCGTTGAATGGGCCGACCCGCGTTGAATAGTCTGACTCGCGTTGAATGGGCCGACCCGCGTTGAATGGGCCAACCCGCGTTGAATGGTCTGACTCGCGTTGAATGGACTGACCCGCGTTGAATGGTCTGACTCGTGTTGAATGGTCTGACTCGCGTTGAATGGACCGACCCGCGTTGAATGGGGTGAATCGTGTTGAATGGTCTAAATCGTGTTGAATGGGCCGACCCGCGTTGAATGGGCCAACTCACGTTGAATGGTCTAACTCGTGTTGAATGGGCCGACTCACGTTGAATGGGCCGACTCGCGTTGAATGGGCCGACTCGCATTGAATGGGGCGAATCGTGTTGAATGGTCTAACTCGTGTTGAATGGGCCGACCCGCGTTGAATGGGCCAACTCACGTTGAATGGTCTAACTCGCGTTGAATGGGCCGACCCGCGCTGAAGGGGCCGACTCGCGTTGAATGGGCCGACCCGCGTTGAATGGGCCAACTTGCGTTGAATGGGCCAACTCGCGTTGAATGGGGCGAATCGTGTTGAATGGGCCAACTCACGTTGAATGGTCTAACTCGTGTTCAATGGGCCGACTCGCGTTGGATGGGCCGACTCGCGTTGAATGGGCCGACCCGCATTGAATGGGCTGACTCGCGTTGAATGGGCCGACCCGCGCTGAATGGGCTGACTCGCGTTGAATGGGCCGACCCGCATTGAATGGGCTGACCCGCGTTGAATGGTCTGACTCGCGTTGAATGGGCTAACCCGCGTTGAATGGGCTGACCCGCATTGAATGTGTCGACCCGCATTGAATGGGCCGACCCGCATTGAATGGTCCGACCCGCGCTGAGTGGGCTGACTCGCGTTAAATGGGTCGACCTGCGTTGAATGGGCTGACCCGCATTGAATGGTCCGACCCGCATTGAATGGTCCGACCCGCGCTGAATGGGCCGACTCGCGTTGAATGGGCCGACCCGCATTGAATGGTCTGACTCGCGTTGAATGGGACGACCCGCATTGAATGGTCCGACCCGCGCTGAATGGGCTGACTCTCGTTGAATGGGCCGACTCGCGTTGAATGGTCTGACTCGCGTTGAATGGTCTGACTCACGTTGAATGGTCTGATTCGCGTTGAATGGGCCGACCCGCATTGAATGGTCTGACTCGCGTTGAATGGTCTGACTCGCGTTGAATGGTCTGACTCGCGTTGAATGGTCTAACTCGTGTTGAATGGGCCGACTCACGTTGAATGGGCCGACTCGCGTTGAATGGGCCGACTCGCATTGAATGGGGCGAATCGTGTTGAATGGTCTAACTCGTGTTGAATGGGCCGACCCGCGTTGAATGGGCCAACTCACGTTGAATGGTCTAACTCGCGTTGAATGGGCCGACCCGCGCTGAAGGGGCCGACTCGCGTTGAATGGGCCGACCCGCGTTGAATGGGCCAACTCGCGTTGAATGGGCCAACTCGCGTTGAATGGGGCGAATCGTGTTGAATGGGCCAACTCACGTTGAATGGTCTAACTCGTGTTCAATGGGCCGACTCGCGTTGGATGGGCCGACTCGCGTTGAATGGGCCGACCCGCATTGAATGGGCTGACTCGCGTTGAATGGGCCGACCCGCGCTGAATGGGCTGACTCGCGTTGAATGGGCCGACCCGCATTGAATGGGCTGACCCGCGTTGAATGTGTCGACCCGCATTGAATGGGCCGACCCGCATTGAATGGTCCGACCCGCGCTGAGTGGGCTGACTCGCGTTAAATGGGTCGACCTGCGTTGAATGGGCTGACCCGCATTGAATGGTCCGACCCGCATTGAATGGTCCGACCCGCGCTGAATGGGCCGACTCGCGTTGAATGGGCCGACCCGCATTGAATGGTCCGACCCGCGCTGAATGGGCCGACTCGCGTTGAATGGGCCGACCCGCATTGAATGGTCTGACTCGCGTTGAATGGGCCGACCCGCATTGAATGGTCCGACCCGCGCTGAATGGGCTGACTCTCGTTGAATGGGCCGACTCGCGTTGAATGGTCTGACTCGCGTTGAATGGTCTGACTCACGTTGAATGGTCTGATTCGCGTTGAATGGGCCGACCCGCATTGAATGGTCTGACTCGCGTTGAATGGTCTGACTCGCGTTGAATGGTCCGACCCGCGCTGAATGGGCTGACTCTCGTTGAATGGGCCGACTCGCGTTGAATGGTCTGACTCGCGTTGAATGGTCTGACTCACGTTGAATGGTCTGATTCGCGTTGAATGGGCCGACCCGCATTGAATGGTCTGACTCGCGTTGAATGGTCTGACTCGCGTTGAATGGTCTGACTCGCGTTGAATGGGCTGACTCGTGTTGAATGGGCTGACCCGCGTTGAATGGGCTGACTCGCGTTGAATGGGCTGACTTGCGTTGAATGGGCCGACCCGCATTGAATGGTCTGACTCGTGTTGAATGGGCCGACCCGCATTGAATAGTCTGACTCGTGTTGAATGGTCTGACTCGCGTTGAATGGGCCGACCCGCATTGAATGGTCTGACTCGCGTTGAATGTTCTGACTCGCGTTAAATGGGCCGACCCGCATTGAATAGTCTGACTCGCGTTGAATAGTCTGACTCGCGTTAAATGGGCCGACACGCATTGAATAGTCTGACTCGCGTTGAATCGTCTGACGCGCGTTAAATGGGCCGATCCGCAATGAATGATCTGACTCGCGTTGAATGGTCTGACTCACGTTGAATGGTCTGACTCGCGTTGAATGGGCCGACCAGCATTGAATGGACTGACACGCGTTGAATGGTCTGACTCGCGTTGAATGGGCCGACTCGCGTTGAATGGTCTGACTCACGTTGAATGGGCCGACCCGCATTGAATGGTCTGACTCGCGTTGAATGGTCTGACTCGCGTTAAATGGGCCGACCCGCATTGAATAGTCTGACTCGCGTTGAATAGTCTGACTCGCGTTAAATGGGCCGACACGCATTGAATAGTCTGACTCGCGTTGAATAGTCTGACTCGCGTTAAATGGGCCGACCCGCAATGAATGGTCTGACTCGCGTTGAATGGTCTGACTCACGTTGAATGGTCTGACTCGCGTTGAATGGGCCCACGAGCATTGAATGGACTGACACGCGTTGAATGATCTGACTCGCGTTGAATGGGCCGACCCGCGTTGAATGGTCTGACTCACGTTGAATGGGCTGACCAGCATTGAATGGACTGACCCGGGTTGAATGTGTTGACTCGCGTTGAATGGGCCAACCCGCGTTGAATGTGTTGACTCGCGTTGAATGGGCTGACTCGCGTTGAATGTGTTGACTCGTGTTGAATGGGCCGACTCGCGTTGAATGGGCCGACCCGCGTTGAATGGGCCGACTCGTGTTGAATGGGCCGACCCGCGTTGAATGGGCCATCCCACGTTAAATGGGCCGACCCACTTTGAATGGGCCGACTCGCATTGAATGGGCTGACTTGCGTTGAATGGGCCGACTCGCATTGAATGGGCCGACCTGCGTTGAATGGGCTGACCCGCGTTGAATGGGCCAACCCGTGTTGAATGGGCTGACCTGCTTTGAATGGGCTGACTCTCGTTGAATGGGCCGACCCGCGTTGAATGGGCCGACCCGCGTTGAATGGGCTGACTCGCGCTGAATGGGACGACTCGCGTTGAATGGGCCGACCCGCGTTGAATGGGCTGACTCGCGTTGAATGGGCCGACCCACGTTGAATGGTCTGACTCGTGTTGAATGGTCTGACTCGCGTTGAATGGACCGACCCGCGTTGAATGGGTCGACTCGCATTGAATGGGCCAACTCACGTTGAATGGTCTAACTCGTGTTGAATGGGCCGACCCGCGTTGAATGGGCCGACTCGTGTTGAATGGGCCGACCCGCGTTGAATGGGCCATCCCACGTTAAATGGGCCGACCCACTTTGAATGGACCGACTCGCATTGAATGGGCTGACTTGCGTTGAATGGGCCGACTCGCATTGAATGGGCTGACCCGCATTGAATGTGTCGACCCGCATTGAATGGGCCGACCCGCATTGAATGGTCCGACCCGCGCTGAGTGGGCTGACTCGCGTTAAATGGGTCGACCTGCGTTGAATGGGCTGACCCGCATTGAATGGTCCGACCCGCATTGAATGGTCCGACCCGCGCTGAATGGGCCGACTCGCGTTGAATGGGCCGACCCGCATTGAATGGTCCGACCCGCGCTGAATGGGCTGACTCGCGTTGAATGGGCCGACACGCATTGAATGGTCCGACCAGCGCTGAATGGGCTGACTCTCGTTGAATGGGCCGACTCGCGTTGAATGGTCTGACTCGCGTTGAATGGTCTGACTCACGTTGAATGGTCTGATTCGCGTTGAATGGGCCGACCCGCATTGAATGGTCTGACTCGCGTTGAATGGTCTGACTCGCGTTGAATGGTCTGACTCGCGTTGAATGGGCTGACTCGTGTTGAATGGGCTGACCCGCGTTGAATGGGCTGACTCGCGTTGAATGGGCTGACTTGCGTTGAATGGGCCGACCTGCGTTGAATGGTCTGACTCGCGTTGAATGGTCTGACTTGCGTTGAATGGTCTGACTCGCGTTGAATGGTCTGACTCGCGTTGAATGGTCTGACTCGCATTGAATGGTCTGACTCGCGTTGAATGGGCCAACTCGAGTTGAATGGTCTGACTCACGTTGAATGGTCTGACTCGCGTTAAATGGGCCGACCCGCATTGAATAGTCTGACTCGCGTTGAATGGGCCGACCCGCATTGAATAGTCTGACTCGCGTTAAATGGGCCGACCCGCATTGACTGGTCTGACTTGCGTTAAATGGGCCGACCCGCATTGAATGGTCTGACTCGCGTTAAATGGGCCGACCCGCATTGAATGGTCTGACTCGTGTTGAATGGGCCGACCCGCATTGAATAGTCTGACTCGTGTTGAATGGTCTGACTCGCGTTGAATGGGCCGATCCGCATTGAATGGTCTGACTCGCGTTGAATGGTCTGACTCGCGTTAAATGGGCCGACCCGCATTGAATAGTCTGACTCGTGTTGAATAGTCTGACTCGCGTTAAATGGGCCGACACGCATTGAATAGTCTGACTCGCGTTGAATAGTCTGACTCGCGTTAAATGGGCCGACCCGCAATGAATGGTCTGACTCGCGTTGAATGGTCTGACTCACGTTGAATGGTCTGACTCGCGTTGAATGGGCCGACCAGCATTGAATGGACTGACACGCGTTGAATGATCTGAATCGCGTTGAATGGGCCGACCCGCGTTGAATGGTCTGACTCACGTTGAATGGGCTGACCAGCATTGAATGGACTGACCCGGGTTGAATGTGTTGACTCGCGTTGAATGGGCCAACCCGCGTTGAATGTGTTGACTCGCGTTGAATGGGCAGACTCGCGTTGAATGTGTTGACTCGTGTTGAATGGGCCGACTCGCGTTGAATGGGCCGACCCGCGTTGAATGGGCCGACTCGTGTTGAATGGGCCGACCCGCGTTGAATGGGCCATCCCACGTTAAATGGGCCGACCCACTTTGAATGGGCCGACTCGCATTGAATGGGCTGACTTGCGTTGAATGGGCCGACTCGCATTGAATGGGCCGACCTGCGTTGAATGGGCTGACCCGCGTTGAATGGGCCAACCCGTGTTGAATGGGCTGACCTGCTTTGAATGGGCTGACTCTCGTTGAATGGGCCGACCCGCGCTGAATGGGCCGACCCGCGTTGAATGGGCTGACTCGGGCTGAATGGGACGACTCGCGTTGAATGGGCCGACCCACGTTGAATGGGCTGACTCGCGTTGAATGGGCCGACCCACGTTGAATGGTCTGACTCGTGTTGAATGGTCTGACTCGCGTTGAATGGACCGACCCGCGTTGAATGGGTCGACTCGCATTGAATGGTCTGACTCGCGTTGAATGGGCCGACCCGCGTTGAATGGTCTGACTCGCGTTGAATGGGCCGACACGCGTTGAATGTGCCAACCCGCGTTGAATGGTCTGACTCGCGTTGAATGGACCGACCCACGTTGAATGGTCTGACTCGTGTTGAATGGTCTGACTCGCGTTGAATGGACCGACCCGCGTTGAATGGTCTGACTCGCGTTGAATGGGATGACCCGCGTTGAATGGTCTGACTCGCGTTGAATGGTCTGATTCGCGTTGAATGGGCCGACCCGCGTTGAATGGGTCGACCCGCGTTGAATGGTCTGACTCGCGTTGAATGGGCCGACTCGCGTTGAATGGTCTGACTTGCGTTGAATGGGCCGACTCGCGTTGAATGGTCTGACTCACGTTGAATGGGCCGACCAGCATTGAATGGACTGACCCGCGTTGAATGGTCTGACTCGCGTTGAATGGGCCGACCTGCGTTGAATGGGTCGACCCGCGTTGAATGGTCTGACTCGCGTTGAATTGTCTGACTCGCGTTGAATGGGCCGACCCGCGTTGAATGGGTTGACCCGCGTTGAATGGTCTGACTCGCATTGAATGGGCCAACTCGCGTTGAATGGGTCGACCCGCATTGAATGGGTCGACCCGCGTTGAATGGGCCGACCTGCGTTGAATGGGTCGACTCGCGTTGAATGGGTCGACCCGCATTGAATGGGTCGACCCGCGTTGAATGGGCCGACTCGCGTTGAATGGGTCGACCCGCATTGAATGTGTCGACCCGAGTTGAATGGGCCAACCCACATTGAATGGTACGACCTGCGCTGAATGGTCTGACTCGCGTTGAATGGTCTGACTCGCGTTAAATGGGCCGACCCGCATTGAATAGTCTGACTCGCGTTGAATGGGCCAACCCGCATTGAATAGTCTGACTCGCGTTAAATGGGCCGCCCCGCATTGACTGCTCTGTATTGCGTTAAATGGGCCGACCCGCATTGAATGGTCTGACTCGCGTTAAATGGGCCGACCCGCATTGAATAGTCTGACTCGCGTTGAATGGGCCGACCCGCATTGAATAGTCTGACTCGTGTTGAATGGTCTGACTCGCGTTGAATGGGCCGACCCACATTGAATGATCTGACTCGCGTTGAATGGTCTGACTCGCGTTAAATGGGCCGACCCGCATTGAATAGTCTGACTCGCGTTGAATAGTCTGACTCGCGTTAAATGGGCCGACCCGCATTGAATGGTCTGACTCGCGTTGAATGGTCTGACTCGCGTTGAATGGTCTGACTCGCGTTGAATGGGCCGACCCGCGTTGAATGGTCTGACTCGCGTTGAATGGTCTGACTCGCGTTGAATGGTCTGACTCGCGTTGAATGGTCTGACTCGCGTTAAATGGGCAGACCCGCATTGAATGGTCTGACTCGCGTTGAATGGTCTGACTCGCGTTGAATGGTCTGACTCGCGTTGAATGGGCCGACCCGCGTTGAATAGTCTGACTCGAGTTAAATGGGCCGACCCGCATTGAATGGTTTGACTCGCGTTGAATGGTCTGACTCGTGTTGAATGGTCTGACTCACGTTGAATGGTCTGACCCGCGTTGAATGGTCTGACTCGTGTTGAATGGTCTGACTCACGTTGAATGGTCTGACTCGTGTTGAATGGTCTGACTCACGTTGAATGGTCTGACCCGCGTTGAATGGTCTGACTCATGTTGAATGGTCTGACTCACGTTGAATGGTCTGACTCATGTTGAATGGTCTGACTCACGTTGAATGGTCTGACCCGCGTTGAATGGTCTGACTCATGTTGAATGGTCTGACTCGCATTGAATGGTCTGACTCGTGTTGAATGGTCTGACCCGCGTTGAATGGTCTGACTCGCGTTGAATGGTCTGACTCGTGTTGAATGGTCTGACTCACGTTGAATGGTCTGACCCGCGTTGAATGGTCTGACTCGCATTGAATGGTCTGACTCGTGTTGAATGGTCTGACTCGCATTGAATGGTCTGACTCGCGTTGAATGGTCTGACTCAGGTTGAATGGTCTGACTCGCATTGAATGGTCTGACTCGTGTTGAATGGTCTGACTCGCGTTGAATGGTCTGACTCGCGTTGAATGGTCTGACTCAGGTTGAATGGTCTGACTCAGGTTGAATGGTCTGACTCGCATTGAATGGTCTGACTCGTGTTGAATGGTCTGACTCGTGTTGAATGGTCTGACTCAGGTTGAATGGGCTGACTTGCGTTGAATGGTCTGACTCGTGTTGAATGGTCAGATCCGCATTGAATCATCTGACTCGTGTTGAATGGTCTGACTCGTGTTGAATGGTCTGACTTGTGTTGAATGGTCTGACTCGCGTTAAATGGGCCGAATCGCGTTGAATGGTCTGACTCGTGTTGAATGGTCTGCCTCGTGTTGAATGGTCTGACTCGTGTTGAATGGTCTGACTCGTGTTGAATGGTCTGACTCGCGTTGAATGGTCTGACTCATGTTGAATGGTCTGACTCAGGTTCAATGGTCTGACTCGTGTTGAATGGTCTGACTCGTGTTGAATGGTCTGACTCATGTTGAATGGTCTGACTCGCGTTGAATGGTCTGACTCGCATTGAATGGTCTGACTCGTGTTGAATGGTCTGACTCGCGTTGAATGGTCTGACTCGTGTTGAATGGTCTGACTCGCGTTGAATGGTCTGACTCGCATTGAATGGTCTGACTCGTGTTGAATGGTCTGACTCGTGTTGAATGGTCTGACTCGTGTTGAATGGTCTGACTCGCATTGAATGGTCTGACTTGTGTTGAATGGTCTGACTCGTGTTGAATGGTCTGACTCGTGTTGAATGGTCTGACTCAGGTTGAATGGGTCGACCCGCGTTGAAGGGGCTGACTCAGGTTGAATGGGTCGACCCGCATTGAATGGGTCGACCTGCGTTGAATGGGCCGACTCGCGTTGAATGGGCCGACCCGCATTGAATGTGTCGACCCGAGTTGAATGGTCCGACCCACATTGAATGGTACGACCTGCGCTGAATGGTCTGACTCGCGTTGAATGGTCTGACTCGCGTTAAATGGGCCGACCCGCATTGAATAGTCTGACTCACGTTGAATGGGCCAACCCACATTGAATAGTCTGACTCGCGTTAAATGGGCCGACCCGCATTGAATGGTCTGACTCGCGTTAAATGGGCCGACCCGCATTGAATAGTCTGACTCGCGTTGAATGGGCCGACCCGCATTGAATAGTCTGACTCGTGTTGAATGGTCTGACTCGCGTTGAATGGGCCGACCCGCATTGAATGGTCTGACTCGCGTTGAATGGTCTGACTCGCGTTAAATGGGCCGACCCGCAATGAATGGTCTGACTCGCGTTGAATAGTCTGACTCGCGTTAAATGGTCTGACTCGCGTTAAATGGGCAGACCCGCATTGAATGGTCTGACTCGCGTTGAATGGTCTGACTAGCGTTGAATGGTCTGACTCGCGTTAAATGGGCAGACCCGCATTGAATGGTCTGACTCGCGTTGAATGGTCTGACTCGTGTTGAATGTTCTGACTCGCGTTGAATGGTCTGACTCGCGTTGAATGGGCCAACCCGCGTTGAATAGTCTGACTCGAGTTAAATGGGCCGACCCGCATTGAATGGTTTGACTCGCGTTGAATGGTCTGACTCGTGTTGAATGGTCTGACCCGCGTTGAATGGTCTGACTCGCGTTGAATGGTCTGACTCAGGTTGAATGGTCTGACTCGTGTTGAATGGTCTGACTCGCATTGAATGATCTGACTCGCGTTGAATGGTCTGACTCGTGTTGAATGGTCTGACTCAGGTTGAATGGTCTGACTCGCATTGAATGGTCTGACTCGCGTTGAATGGTCTGACTCGTGTTGAATGGTCTGACTCGCGTTGAATGTTCTGACTCGTGTTGAATGGTCTGACTCGTGTTGAATGGGCTGACTCGTGTTGAATGGGCTGACCCGCGTTGAATGGTCTGACTCGCGTTGAATGGTCTGACTCGTGTTGAATGGTCTGACTCGCGTTGAATGGTCTGACTCGCGTTGAATGGTCTGACTCGTGTTGAATGGTCCGATCCGCATTGAATGGTCTGACTCGCGTTGAATGGTCTGACTCGTGTTGAATGGTCTGACTCACGTTGAATGGTCTGACTCGTGTTGAATGGTCTGACTCGCGTTGAATGGTCTGACTCGTGTTGAATGGTCTGACTCGCATTGAATGGTCTGACTCATGTTGAATGGTCTGATTCGTGTTGAATGGGCTGACTCGTGTTAAATGGTCAGACTCATGTTGAATGGTCTGACTCAGGTTGAATGGTCTGACTCAGGTTGAATGGTCTGACTCGCGTTGAATGGTCTGACTCGTGTTGAATGGTCTGACTCAGGTTGAATGGTCTGACTCGCATTGAATGGTCTGACTCGTGTTGAATGGTCTGACTCATGTTGAATGGTCTGACTCAGGTTGAATGGTCTGACTCGTGTTGAATGGTCTGACTCGCGTTGAATGGTCTGACTCGTGTTGAATGGTCTGACTCATGTTGAATGGTCTGACTCGTGTTGAATGGTCTGACTCGTGTTGAATGGTCTGACTCATGTTGAATGGTCTGACTCAGGTTGAATGGTCTGACTCGTGTTGAATGGTCTGACTCGCGTTGAATGGTCTGACTCGTGTTGAATGGTCTGACTCATGTTGAATGGTCTGACTCGTGTTGAATGGTCTGACTCATGTTGAATGGTCTGACTCGTGTTGAATGGTCTGACTCGTGTTGAATGGTCTGACTCATGTTGAATGGTCTGACTCATGTTGAATGGTCTGACTCGTGTTGAATGGTCTGACTCATGTTGAATGGTCTGACTCAGGTTGAATGGTCTGACTCATGTTGAATGGTCTGACTCGCGTTGAATGGTCTGACTCGTGTTGAATGGTCTGACTCGTGTTGAATGGTCTGACTCGTGTTGAATGGTCTGACTCATGTTGAATGGTCTGACTCGTGTTGAATGGTCTGACTCGTGTTGAATGGTCTGACTCATGTTGAATGGTCTGACTCATGTTGAATGGTCTGACTCGTGTTGAATGGTCTGACTCGTGTTGAATGGTCTGACTCATGTTGAATGGTCTGACTCATGTTGAATGGTCTGACTCGTGTTGAATGGTCTGACTCATGTTGAATGGTCTGACTCGTGTTGAATGGTCTGTCTCGTGTTGAATTGTCTGACTCGCGTTGAATGGTCTGACTCGCGTTGAATGGGCCGACCCACGTTGAATGGTCTGACTCGTGTTGAATGGTCTGACTCGCGTTGAATGGACCGACCCGCGTTGAATGGGTCGACTCGCATTGAATGGTCTGACTCGCGTTGAATGGGCCGACCCGCGTTGAATGGTCTGACTCGCGTTGAATGGGCCGACACGCGTTGAATGTGCCAACCCGCGTTGAATGGTCTGACTCGCGTTGAATGGACCGACCCACGTTGAATGGTCTGACTCGTGTTGAATGGTCTGACTCGCGTTGAATGGACCGACCCGCGTTGAATGGTCTGACTCGCGTTGAATGGGATGACCCGCGTTGAATGGTCTGACTCGCGTTGAATGGTCTGATTCGCGTTGAATGGGCCGACCCGCGTTGAATGGGTCGACCCGCGTTGAATGGTCTGACTCGCGTTGAATGGGCCGACTCGCGTTGAATGGTCTGACTTGCGTTGAATGGGCCGACTCGCGTTGAATGGTCTGACTCACGTTGAATGGGCCGACCAGCATTGAATGGACTGACCCGCGTTGAATGGTCTGACTCGCGTTGAATGGGCCGACCTGCGTTGAATGGGTCGACCCGCGTTGAATGGTCTGACTCGCGTTGAATTGTCTGACTCGCGTTGAATGGGCCGACCCGCGTTGAATGGGTTGACCCGCGTTGAATGGTCTGACTCGCATTGAATGGGCCAACTCGCGTTGAATGGGTCGACCCGCATTGAATGGGTCGACCCGCGTTGAATGGGCCGACCTGCGTTGAATGGGTCGACTCGCGTTGAATGGGTCGACCCGCATTGAATGGGTCGACCCGCGTTGAATGGGCCGACTCGCGTTGAATGGGTCGACCCGCATTGAATGTGTCGACCCGAGTTGAATGGGCCAACCCACATTGAATGGTACGACCTGCGCTGAATGGTCTGACTCGCGTTGAATGGTCTGACTCGCGTTAAATGGGCCGACCCGCATTGAATAGTCTGACTCGCGTTGAATGGGCCAACCCGCATTGAATAGTCTGACTCGCGTTAAATGGGCCGCCCCGCATTGACTGCTCTGTATTGCGTTAAATGGGCCGACCCGCATTGAATGGTCTGACTCGCGTTAAATGGGCCGACCCGCATTGAATAGTCTGACTCGCGTTGAATGGGCCGACCCGCATTGAATAGTCTGACTCGTGTTGAATGGTCTGACTCGCGTTGAATGGGCCGACCCACATTGAATGATCTGACTCGCGTTGAATGGTCTGACTCGCGTTAAATGGGCCGACCCGCATTGAATAGTCTGACTCGCGTTGAATAGTCTGACTCGCGTTAAATGGGCCGACCCGCATTGAATGGTCTGACTCGCGTTGAATGGTCTGACTCGCGTTGAATGGTCTGACTCGCGTTGAATGGGCCGACCCGCGTTGAATGGTCTGACTCGCGTTGAATGGTCTGACTCGCGTTGAATGGTCTGACTCGCGTTGAATGGTCTGACTCGCGTTAAATGGGCAGACCCGCATTGAATGGTCTGACTCGCGTTGAATGGTCTGACTCGCGTTGAATGGTCTGACTCGCGTTGAATGGGCCGACCCGCGTTGAATAGTCTGACTCGAGTTAAATGGGCCGACCCGCATTGAATGGTTTGACTCGCGTTGAATGGTCTGACTCGTGTTGAATGGTCTGACTCACGTTGAATGGTCTGACCCGCGTTGAATGGTCTGACTCGTGTTGAATGGTCTGACTCACGTTGAATGGTCTGACTCGTGTTGAATGGTCTGACTCACGTTGAATGGTCTGACCCGCGTTGAATGGTCTGACTCATGTTGAATGGTCTGACTCACGTTGAATGGTCTGACTCATGTTGAATGGTCTGACTCACGTTGAATGGTCTGACCCGCGTTGAATGGTCTGACTCATGTTGAATGGTCTGACTCGCATTGAATGGTCTGACTCGTGTTGAATGGTCTGACCCGCGTTGAATGGTCTGACTCGCGTTGAATGGTCTGACTCGTGTTGAATGGTCTGACTCACGTTGAATGGTCTGACCCGCGTTGAATGGTCTGACTCGCATTGAATGGTCTGACTCGTGTTGAATGGTCTGACTCGCATTGAATGGTCTGACTCGCGTTGAATGGTCTGACTCAGGTTGAATGGTCTGACTCGCATTGAATGGTCTGACTCGTGTTGAATGGTCTGACTCGCGTTGAATGGTCTGACTCGCGTTGAATGGTCTGACTCAGGTTGAATGGTCTGACTCAGGTTGAATGGTCTGACTCGCATTGAATGGTCTGACTCGTGTTGAATGGTCTGACTCGTGTTGAATGGTCTGACTCAGGTTGAATGGGCTGACTTGCGTTGAATGGTCTGACTCGTGTTGAATGGTCAGATCCGCATTGAATCATCTGACTCGTGTTGAATGGTCTGACTCGTGTTGAATGGTCTGACTTGTGTTGAATGGTCTGACTCGCGTTAAATGGGCCGAATCGCGTTGAATGGTCTGACTCGTGTTGAATGGTCTGCCTCGTGTTGAATGGTCTGACTCGTGTTGAATGGTCTGACTCGTGTTGAATGGTCTGACTCGCGTTGAATGGTCTGACTCATGTTGAATGGTCTGACTCAGGTTCAATGGTCTGACTCGTGTTGAATGGTCTGACTCGTGTTGAATGGTCTGACTCATGTTGAATGGTCTGACTCGCGTTGAATGGTCTGACTCGCATTGAATGGTCTGACTCGTGTTGAATGGTCTGACTCGCGTTGAATGGTCTGACTCGTGTTGAATGGTCTGACTCGCGTTGAATGGTCTGACTCGCATTGAATGGTCTGACTCGTGTTGAATGGTCTGACTCGTGTTGAATGGTCTGACTCGTGTTGAATGGTCTGACTCGCATTGAATGGTCTGACTTGTGTTGAATGGTCTGACTCGTGTTGAATGGTCTGACTCGTGTTGAATGGTCTGACTCAGGTTGAATGGGTCGACCCGCGTTGAAGAGGCTGACTCAGGTTGAATGGGTCGACCCGCATTGAATGGGTCGACCTGCGTTGAATGGGCCGACTCGCGTTGAATGGGCCGACCCGCATTGAATGTGTCGACCCGAGTTGAATGGTCCGACCCACATTGAATGGTACGACCTGCGCTGAATGGTCTGACTCGCGTTGAATGGTCTGACTCGCGTTAAATGGGCCGACCCGCATTGAATAGTCTGACTCACGTTGAATGGGCCAACCCACATTGAATAGTCTGACTCGCGTTAAATGGGCCGACCCGCATTGAATGGTCTGACTCGCGTTAAATGGGCCGACCCGCATTGAATAGTCTGACTCGCGTTGAATGGGCCGACCCGCATTGAATAGTCTGACTCGTGTTGAATGGTCTGACTCGCGTTGAATGGGCCGACCCGCATTGAATGGTCTGACTCGCGTTGAATGGTCTGACTCGCGTTAAATGGGCCGACCCGCAATGAATGGTCTGACTCGCGTTGAATAGTCTGACTCGCGTTAAATGGTCTGACTCGCGTTAAATGGGCAGACCCGCATTGAATGGTCTGACTCGCGTTGAATGGTCTGACTAGCGTTGAATGGTCTGACTCGCGTTAAATGGGCAGACCCGCATTGAATGGTCTGACTCGCGTTGAATGGTCTGACTCGCGTTGAATGTTCTGACTCGCGTTGAATGGTCTGACTCGCGTTGAATGGGCCAACCCGCGTTGAATAGTCTGACTCGAGTTAAATGGGCCGACCCGCATTGAATGGTTTGACTCGCGTTGAATGGTCTGACTCGTGTTGAATGGTCTGACCCGCGTTGAATGGTCTGACTCGCGTTGAATGGTCTGACTCAGGTTGAATGGTCTGACTCGTGTTGAATGGTCTGACTCGCATTGAATGATCTGACTCGCGTTGAATGGTCTGACTCGTGTTGAATGGTCTGACTCAGGTTGAATGGTCTGACTCGCATTGAATGGTCTGACTCGCGTTGAATGGTCTGACTCGTGTTGAATGGTCTGACTCGCGTTGAATGTTCTGACTCGTGTTGAATGGTCTGACTCGTGTTGAATGGGCTGACTCGTGTTGAATGGGCTGACCCGCGTTGAATGGTCTGACTCGCGTTGAATGGTCTGACTCGTGTTGAATGGTCTGACTCGCGTTGAATGGTCTGACTCGCGTTGAATGGTCTGACTCGTGTTGAATGGTCCGATCCGCATTGAATGGTCTGACTCGCGTTGAATGGTCTGACTCGTGTTGAATGGTCTGACTCACGTTGAATGGTCTGACTCGTGTTGAATGGTCTGACTCGCGTTGAATGGTCTGACTCGTGTTGAATGGTCTGACTCGCATTGAATGGTCTGACTCATGTTGAATGGTCTGATTCGTGTTGAATGGGCTGACTCGTGTTAAATGGTCAGACTCATGTTGAATGGTCTGACTCAGGTTGAATGGTCTGACTCAGGTTGAATGGTCTGACTCGCGTTGAATGGTCTGACTCGTGTTGAATGGTCTGACTCAGGTTGAATGGTCTGACTCGCATTGAATGGTCTGACTCGTGTTGAATGGTCTGACTCATGTTGAATGGTCTGACTCAGGTTGAATGGTCTGACTCGTGTTGAATGGTCTGACTCGCGTTGAATGGTCTGACTCGTGTTGAATGGTCTGACTCATGTTGAATGGTCTGACTCGTGTTGAATGGTCTGACTCGTGTTGAATGGTCTGACTCATGTTGAATGGTCTGACTCAGGTTGAATGGTCTGACTCGTGTTGAATGGTCTGACTCGCGTTGAATGGTCTGACTCGTGTTGAATGGTCTGACTCATGTTGAATGGTCTGACTCGTGTTGAATGGTCTGACTCATGTTGAATGGTCTGACTCGTGTTGAATGGTCTGACTCGTGTTGAATGGTCTGACTCATGTTGAATGGTCTGACTCATGTTGAATGGTCTGACTCGTGTTGAATGGTCTGACTCATGTTGAATGGTCTGACTCAGGTTGAATGGTCTGACTCATGTTGAATGGTCTGACTCGCGTTGAATGGTCTGACTCGTGTTGAATGGTCTGACTCGTGTTGAATGGTCTGACTCGTGTTGAATGGTCTGACTCATGTTGAATGGTCTGACTCGTGTTGAATGGTCTGACTCGTGTTGAATGGTCTGACTCATGTTGAATGGTCTGACTCATGTTGAATGGTCTGACTCGTGTTGAATGGTCTGACTCGTGTTGAATGGTCTGACTCATGTTGAATGGTCTGACTCATGTTGAATGGTCTGACTCGTGTTGAATGGTCTGACTCATGTTGAATGGTCTGACTCGTGTTGAATGGTCTGTCTCGTGTTGAATTGTCTGACTCGCGTTGAATGGTCTGACTCGCGTTGAATGGTCTGACTCGCGTTGAATGGTCTGACTCGCGTTGAATGGTCTGTCTCGTGTTGAATGGTCTGACTCGCGTTGAATGGTCTGACTCGCGTTGAATGGTCTGACTCATGTTGAATGGTCTGACTCGCATTGAATGGTCTGACTCGCGTTGAATGGTCTGACTCGTGTTGAATGAGCCGACTCGCATTGAATGGGCTGACCCGCGTTGAATGGGCCGACTCGCGTTGAATGGGCCGACCTGCATTGAATGGTATGACTCGCGTTGAATGGGCCATCCCACGTTAAATGGGCCGGTTCGCATTGAATGGGCCGACCTGCGTTGAATGGGCTAACCCGCGTTGAATGTGCTAACCCGCATTAAATGGGCTGACTCTCACTGAATGGGCCGACCTGCGTTGAATGGGCTAACCTGCGTTGAATGGGCTAACCCGCGTTGAATGAGCTGACTCTCACTGAATGGGCCGGCCCGCGTTGAATGGGCTGACTCACGTTGAATGGGCCGACCCGCGTTGAATGGGCCGACCCGCGTTGAATGGGCCGACCCGCGTTGAATGGGCCGACCCGCATTGAATGGTCTGACTTCCATTGAATGGGCTGACCTGCGTTGAATGGTCTGACTTCCGTTGAATGGGCTGACCCGCGTTGAATGGTCTGACTTCCGTTGAATGGGCCAACATTCGTTGAATGGGGCAACCGGTGTTAATTGCGCCGAATCCTGTTGAATGAACTGACCTGCGTTGAATGGTCTGACTCGCGTTGAATGGGCCGACCCGTGTTAAATGGGCCAAATCGTGTTGAATAGACTGACCTGCGTTGAATGGTCTGACTCGTGTTGAATGGGCCAACTTGCATTGAATGGGCTGAACCGCGTTGAATGGTCTGACTCGTGTTGAATGGTCTGACTTGCGTTGAATGGTCTGACTCGTGTTGAATGGTCTGACTCGTGTTGAATGGTCTGACTTGCGTTGAATGGTCTGACTCGTGTTGAATGGTCTGACTCGCGTTGAATGGTCTGACTCATGTTGAATGGTCAGACTCGCATTGAATGGTCTGACTCGTGTTGAATGAGCCGACTCGCATTAAATGGGCTGACCCGCGTTGAATGGGTCGACCCGCGTTGAATGGTCTGACGCGTGTTGAATGGGGCAACCCCTGTTAAATGGGCTGAATCGTGTTGAATGGTCTGACTCGCATTGAATGGGCCAACCCGCGTTGAATGTGTTGACTCGCGTTGAATGGGCCGACTCGCGTTGAATGTGTTGACTCGCGTTGAATGGGCTGACTCGCATTGAATGGGCCATCCTGTGTTGAATGGGCTGACTCTCACTGAATGGGCCGACCTGCGTTGAATGGTCTGACTCGTGTTGAATGGGGCAACCCCTGTTAAATGGGCTGAATCGTGTTGAATGGTCTGACTCGCAATGAATGGGCCAACCCACGTTGAATGTGTTGACTCGCGTTGAATGGGCTGACTCGCATTGACTGGGCTAACCTGCGTTGAATGGGCCGACTCGCATTGAATGGGGCGGCCCGCGTTGAATGGGCCAACTCGCGTTGAATGGGCCGACCCACGTTGAATGGGCCATCCCACGTTAAATGGGCCGACCCGCGTTGAATGGGCCGACTCGCATTGAATGGGCTGACTTGCGTTGAATGGGCCGACTCGCATTGAATGGGCCATCCCACGTTAAATGGGCCGACCCGCGTTGAATGGGCCAACTCGCATTGAATGGGCTGACTTGCGTTGAATGGGCCGACCCGCGTTGAATGGGCCATCCCACGTTAAATGGGCCGACCCGCGTTGAATGGGCCGACTCGCATTGAATGGGCCGACCTGCGTTGAATGGGCTGACCCGCGTTGAATGGGCCAACCCGTGTTGAATGGGCTGACCCGCTTTGAATGGGCTGACTCTCGTTGAATGGGCCGTCCCGCGTTGAATGGGCCGACCCGCGTTGAATGGTCCGACCCGCGTTGAATGGGTCGACCCGCGTTCAATAGGCCGACTCGCGTTCAATTGGCCGACCCGCATTGAATGTGTCGACCCGAGTTGAATGGGACGACCCACATTGAATGGTACGACCTGCGCTGAATGGGCCGACTCGCGTTGAATGTGCCGACTCGCGTTGAATGTGCCGACCCACATTGAATGGTCTGACTCACGTTGAATGGGCCGACTCGTGTTGAATGGTCTGACTCGCATTGAATGGGCCGACCAGCATTGAATGGACTGACACGCGTTGAATGGTCTGACTCGCGTTGAATGGGCCGACCCGCGTTGAATGGTCTGACTCACGTTGAATGGGCCAACCAGCATTGAATGTACTGACCGGCGTTGAATGGTCTGACTCACGTTGAATTGGCCGACCCGCATTGAATGATCTGACTCGCGTTAAATGGGCCGACCCGCATTGAATGGTCTGACTCGCGTTAAATGGGCCGACCCGCATTGAATGGTCTGACTCGTGTTGAATGGGCCGACCCACATTGAATAGTCTGACTCGTGTTGAATGGTCTGACTCGCGTTGAATGGGTCGACCCGCATTGAATGGTCTGATTCGCGTTGAATGGTCTGACTCGCGTTAAATGGGCCGACCCGCGTTGAATGGACTGACTCGCGTTAAATGGGCCGACCCGCATTGAATAGTCTGACTCGCGTTGAATAGTCTGACTCGCGTTAAATGGGCCGATCCGCAATGAATGGTCTGACTCGCGTTGAATGGTCTGACTCACATTGAATGGTCTGACTCGCTTTGAATGGGCCGACCTGCATTGAATGGACTGACACGCGTTGAATGGTCTGACTCGCGTTGAATGGGCCGACCCGCGTTGAATGGTCTGACTCACGTTGAATGGGCTGACCCGCATTGAATGGTCTGACTCACGTTGAATGGGCCGACCCGCATTGAATGGTCTGACTCACGTTGAATGGGCCGACCCGCATTGAATGGTCTGACTCGCGTTGAATGGTCTGACTCACGTTGAATGGGCCGACCCGCATTGAATGGTCTGACACGCGTTGAATGGTCTGACTCACGTTGAATGGGCCGACCCGCGTTGAATGGTCTGACTCACGTTGAATGGGCCGACCCGCATTGAATGGTCTGACTCGCGTTGAATGGTCTGACTCGCGTTAAATGGGCCGACCCGCATTGAATAGTCTGACTCGCGTTGAATAGTCTGACTCGCGTTAAATGGGCCGACCCGCATTGAATAGTCTGACTCGCGTTGAATGGTCTGACTCGCATTGAATGGGCCGACCTGCGTTGAATGGGTCGACTCGTGTTGAATGGGTCGACCCGCATTGAATGGGTCGACCCGCGTTGAATGGGCAGACTCGTGTTGAATGGGTCGACCCGCATTGAATGGGTCGACCTGCCTTGAATGGGCCAACTCGCGTTGAATGGGCCGACCCGCATTGATTGTGTCGACCCGAGTTGAATGGGCCGACCCACATTGAATGGTACGACCTGCGCTGAATGGGCTGACTCGCGTTGAATGGTCTGACTCACGTTGAATGGGCCGACTCGCGTTGAATGGGCCGTCCCACATTGAATGGTCTGACTCACGTTGAATGGGCCGACTCGCGTTGAATGGTGTGACTCGCGTTGAATGGGCCGACCCGCGTTGAATGGTCTGACTCACGTTGAATGGGCCGACCCGCGTTAAATGGACTGACCCGCGTTGAATGGTCTGACTCGCGTTGAATGGGCCGACCCGCATTGAATGGTATGACTCGCCTTAAATGGGCCGACCCGCATTGAATTGTCTGACTCGCGTTAAATGGGCCGACCCACATTGAATGGTATGACTCGCGTTGAATGGGCCGAATCACGTTGAATGTGTTGACTTGCGTTGAATGGGCTGACTCGCATTGAATGGGCCATCCCGCGTTGAATGGTCTGACTCGTGTTGAATGGGGCAACCCCTGTTAAATGGGCTGAATCGTGTTGAATGGTCTGACTCGCATTAAATGGGCCGACCCGGGTTGAATGTGTTGACTCGCGTTGAATGGGCCGACCCGGGTTGAATGTGTTGACTCGCGTTGAATGGGCCAACCCGCGTTGAATGTGTTGACTCGCGTTGAATGGGCTGACTCGCATTGAATGTGTTGACTCGCGTTGAATGGGCCGACCCGCGTTGAATGTGTTGACTCGCGTTGAATGGGCCAACCTGCGTTGAATGATCTGACTCGTGTTGAATGGGGCAACCCCTGTTAAATGGGCTGAATCGTGTTGAATTGTCTGACTCTCATTGAATGGGCCGATCCGGGTTGAATGTGTTGACTCGCATTGAATGGGCCAACCCGCGTTGAATGTGTTGACTCGCGTTGAATGGGCTGACTCGCATTGAATGTGTTGACTCGCGTTGAATGGGCCGACCCGCGTTGAATGTGTTGACTCGCGTTGAATGGGCCGACTCGCGTTGAATGTGTTGACTCGCGTTGAATGGGCTGACTCACATTGAATGGGCTAACCTGCGTTGAATGGGCCGACTCGCATTCAATGGGCCGGCCCGCGTTGAATGGGCCAACTCGTGTTGAATGGGCCGACCCGCGTTGAATGAGCTACCCCACGTTAAATGGGCTGACTTGCGTTGAATGGGCCGACTCGCATTGAATGGGCCGACCTGCGTTGAATGGGCTGACCCGCGTTGAATGGGCCAACCCGTGTTGAATGGGCTGTCCCGCTTTGAATGGGCTGACTCTCGTTGAATGGGCCGACCCGCGTTGAATGGGCCGACATGCATTGAATGGGCCGACTTGCGTTGAATGGGACGACTCGCGTTGAATGGGCCGACCCGCGTTGAATGGGCTGACTCGCGTTGAATGGGCCGACCTGCGTTGAATGGTCCGACCCGCGATGAATGGGCCGACTCGCGTTGAATGGTCTAACCCGCGTTGAATGGTCCGACCCGCGTTGAATGGGCCGACTTGCGTTGAATGGGCTGACCCGCGGTGAATGGTCCGACCCGCGTTGAATGTGTCAACTCGCGTTGAATGGTCTGACCCGCGTTGAATGGGCCGACTCGCGTTGAATGGTCTGATTCGTGTTGAATGGTCTGACTCGCGTTGAATGGGCCGACCCGCGTTGAATGGTCTGACTCGCGTTGAATGGGCCGACTCGCGTTGAATGGGCCTACCCACGTTGAATGGTCTGACTCCCGTTGACTGGGCCAACTCGCGTTGAATGGGCCGACCTGCGTTGAATGGGTCGACTCGCGTTGAATGGGTCGAGCCGCATTGAATGGGCCGACTTGCGTTGAATGGGTCGACCCGCGTTGAATGGGTCGACTCGCGTTGAATGGGTCGACCCACGTTGAATGGGCCAACTCGCGTTGAATGGGCCGACCCGCGTTGAATGTGTTGACTCGCGTTGAATGGGCCGACCCGCGTTGAATGGTCCGACCCACGTTGAATGGTCGGACCCGCGTTGAATGGGCTGACCCGCGTTGAATGGGCTGACTCGCATTTAATGGGCTAACCTGCGTTGAACGGGCCGACTCGCATTGAATGGGCCGAACCGCATTGAATGGGCCATCCCAGGTTAAATGGGCCGACCCGCTTTGAATGGGCCAACTCGCATTGAATGGGCTAACTTGCGTTGAATGGGCCGACTCGCATTGAATGGGCCGACCTGCGTTGAATGGGCTGACCCGCGTTGAATGGGCCAACCCGTGTTGAATGGGCTGACCCGCTTTGAATGGGCAGACTCTCGTTGAATGGGCCGACCCGCATTGAATGGGCCTACCCGCGTTGAATGGGCTGACTCGCGTTGAATGGGCCGACTCGCGTTGAATGGTCTGACAAGCGTTGAATGGTCCGACCCGCGTTGAATGGGCCGACTCGCGTTGAATGGGCTGACCCGCGTTGAATGGTCTGACCCACGTTGAATGGTCCGACACACGTTGAATGGTCTGACTCGCGGTGAATGGTCTGACTCGCGTTGAATGGCCGACTCACGTTGAATGGGCCGACTCACGTTGAATGGTCTGACTCGCGTTGAATGGGCTGACTCGCGTTGAATGGGCCGACTCGCGTTGAATGCGCCGACCCGCGTTGAATGGTCTGACTCGCGTTGAATGGGCCGACCTGGATTGTATGGTCTGACTCGCGTTGAATGGGCCGACCTGCGTTGAATGGGTCGACTCGCGTTGAATGGGTCGACCGCATTGAATGTGCCGACCCGCGTTGAATGGGCCGACTCGCGTTGAATGGGCCGACCTGCGTTGAATGGTCCGACCCACGTTGAAAGGGCCGACCCGTGTTGAATGGTCCGACCCGCGTTGAATGGGCCGACCCGCGTTGAATGGACCGACCCGCATTGAATGGGCCGACCCGCGTTGAATGGGCTGACTCGCGTTGAATGGGCCGACTCACGTTGAATGGTCTGACAAGCGTTGAATGGTCCGACCCGCGTTGAATGGGCCGACTCGCGTTGAATGGGCTGACCCACGTTGAATGGTCTGACCCACGTTGAATGGTCCGACACACGTTGAATGGTCTGACTCGCAGTGAATGGGCTGACTCGCGTTGAATGGGCCGACTCGCGTTGAATGGTCTGACAAGCGTTGAATGGTCCGACCCGCGTTGAATGGGCCGACTCGCGTTGAATGGGCTGACCCGCGTTGAATGGTCTGACCCACGTTGAATGGTCCGACACACGTTGAATGGTCTGACTCGCGGTGAATGGTCTGACTCGCGTTGAATGGCCGACTCGCGTTGAATGGGCCGACTCGCGTTGAATGGTCTGACACGCGTTGAATGGGCTGACTCGCGTTGAATGGGCCGACTCGCGTTGAATGCGCCGACCCGCGTTGAATGGTCTGACTCGCGTTGAATGGGCCGACCTGGATTGAATGGTCTGACTCGCGTTGAATGGGCCGACTCGCGTTGAATGGGCCGACCTGCGTTGAATGGGTCGACTCGCGTTCAATGGGTCAACCCACATTGAATGGGTTGACCCGCGTTGAATGGGCCGACTCGCGTTGAATGGGCCGACCCGCATTGAATGTGTCGACCCGAGTTGAATGGGCCGACCCACATTGAATGGTACGACCTGCGCAGAATGGTCTGACTCGCGTTGAATGTGCCGACCCACATTGAATGGTCTGAGTCACGTTGAATGGGCCGACTCGCGTTGAATGGTCTGACTCGCGTTGAATGGGCCGACTCGCGTTGAATGGTCTGACTGGCGTTGAATGGGCCGACCCGCATTGAATGGTATGACTCGCCTTAAATGGGCCGACCCGCATTGAATGGTCTGACTCGCGTTAAATGGGCCGACCCACATTGAATGGTATGACTCGCGTTGAATGGGCCGAATCGCGTTGAATGTGTTGACTCGCGTTGAATGGGCCATCCCGCGTTGAATGGTCTGACTCGTGTTGAATGGGGCAACCCCTGTTAAATGGGCTGAATCGTGTTGAATGGTCTGACTCGCATTGAATGGGTCAACCCGGGTTGAATGTGTTGACTCGCGTTGAATGGGCTGACTCGCATTGAATGTTTTGACTCGCGTTGAATGGGCCGACTCGCGTTGAATGTGTTGACTCGCGTTGAATGGGCTGACTCGCATTTAATGGGCTAACCTGCGTTGAATGGGCCGACTCGCATTGAATGGGCCGGCCCGCGTTGAATGGGGCGACTCATGTTGAATGGGCCGAACCGCGTTGAATGGGCCAACTCGCATTGAATGGGCTAACTTGCGTTGAATGGGCCGACTCGCATTGAATGGGCCGACCTGCATTGAATGGGCTGACCCGCGTTGAATGGGCCAACCCGTGTTGAATGGGCTGACCCGCTTTGAATGGGCAGACTCTCGTTGAATGGGCCGACCCGCATTGAATGGGCCGACCCGCGTTGAATGGGCTGACTCGCGTTGAATGGGCCGACTCGCGTTGAATGGTCTGACAAGCGTTGAATGGTCCGACCCGCGTTGAATGGGCCGACTCGCGTTGAATGGGCTGACCCGCGTTGAATGGTCTGACCCACGTTGAATGGTCCGACACACGTTGAATGGTCTGACTCGCGGTGAATGGTCTGACTCGCGTTGAATGGCCGACTCGCGTTGAATGGGCCGACTCGCGTTGAATGGTCTGACTCGCGTTGAATGGGCTGACTCGCGTTGAATGGGCCGACTCGCGTTGAATGCGCCGACCCGCGTTGAATGGTCTGACTCGCGTTGAATGGGCCGACCTGGATTGTATGGTCTGACTCGCGTTGAATGGGCCGACCTGCGTTGAATGGGTCGACTCGCGTTGAATGGGTCGACCGCATTGAATGTGCCGACCCGCGTTGAATGGGCCGACTCGCGTTGAATGGGCCGACCTGCGTTGAATGGTCCGACCCACGTTGAAAGGGCCGACCCGTGTTGAATGGTCCGACCCGCGTTGAATGGGCCGACCCGCGTTGAATGGACCGACCCGCATTGAATGGGCCGACCCGCGTTGAATGGGCTGACTCGCGTTGAATGGGCCGACTCGCGTTGAATGGTCTGACAAGCGTTGAATGGTCCGACCCGCGTTGAATGGGCCGACTCGCGTTGAATGGGCTGACCCACGTTGAATGGTCTGACCCACGTTGAATGGTCCGACACACGTTGAATGGTCTGACTCGCGGTGAATGGGCTGACTCGCGTTGAATGGGCCGACTCGCGTTGAATGGTCTGACAAGCGTTGAATGGTCCGACCCGCGTTGAATGGGCCGACTCGCGTTGAATGGGCTGACCCGCGTTGAATGGTCTGACCCACGTTGAATGGTCCGACACACGTTGAATGGTCTGACTCGCGGTGAATGGTCTGACTCGCGTTGAATGGCCGACTCGCGTTGAATGGGCCGACTCGCGTTGAATGGTCTGACTCGCGTTGAATGGGCTGACTCGCGTTGAATGGGCCGACTCGCGTTGAATGCGCCGACCCGCGTTGAATGGTCTGACTCGCGTTGAATGGGCCGACCTGGATTGAATGGTCTGACTCGCGTTGAATGGGCCGACTCGCGTTGAATGGGCCGACCTGCGTTGAATGGGTCGACTCGCGTTGAATGGGCCGACCGCATTGAATGTGTCGACCCGCGTTGAATGGGCCGACTCGCATTGAATGGGCCGACCTGCGTTGAATGGTCCGACCCACGTTGAATGGGCCGACCCGTGTTGAATGTTCCGACCCGCGTTGAATGGGCCGACCTGCGTTGAATGGTCCGACCCGCATTGAATGGGCCGACCCGCGTTGAATGGACCGACCCGCATTGAATGGGTCCGACCCGCATTGAATGGGCCGACCCGCGTTGAATGGACCGACCCGCATTGAATGGGTCGACCCACATTGAATGGGCCGATTCACTTTGAATGGGCCGACCCGCATTGAATGGGTCGACCCACGTTGAATGGGCCGACCCGCGTTCCCCCAATGACTCAGTAGATAAAGCACTATGTAGGGTATCACTGAGCCATACAGACCTAGAAAGCCCCAGATTGTGTTCCTGCTCTGATCCCAGCAACACCAATAGCTGAGGTGCTGCCATTATTTTCAGTGCATCTGGACTGAGGGAAAAATCAGCCGCCTGATCACTAAACAGAGACCCCTGCTGGAAGGTCTGCATGGATGAGTGATGTGTGCAGAATTGGGCTCAGCTGTCCATGGTTCATAATTTTGAGCACCTCTATTGGATTTCCTCTTTACCTTCTCTGTTCTAATGAAACGAGTCCCAGTTTCTCTAATCTCTCCACCACTAAAACTGCTCATCCCTGGTATCATCGGAATGAATCTCTTCTGCACCCTTCCCATGGCCTTGACATCCTTCCTAAGGTAGGGCACCCAAAACTGGACACAATATTCTAACTGCGGCCCAACCAATTATTTGAGTAGATTTAGCATTATCTATTCCCCTACATGAATGGGCCGACCCGCGTTGAATAGTCTGACTCGCGTTGAATGGGCCGACCCGCGTTGAATGGGCCGACTCGCGTTGAATGGGCCGACCCGCGTTGAATGGGCCGACTCGCGTTGAATGGGCCGACCTGCGTTGAATGGGTCGACTCGCGTTGAATGGGTCGACCCGCATTGAATGGGTCGACCCGCGTTGAATGGGCCGACTCGCGTTGAATGGGCCGACCCGCGTTGAATGGGCCGACTCGCGTTGAATGGGCCGACCTGCGTTGAATGGGTCGACTCGCGTTGAATGGGTCGACCCGCATTGAATGGGTCGACCCGCGTTGAATGGGCCGACTCGCGTTGAATGGGCTGACCCGCATTGAATGGGCCGACCCGCGTTGAATGGGCTGACCTGCATTGAATGGGCCGACTCACGTTGAATGGTCTGACTTCCATTGAATGGGCCAACATGCCACCAGTGGATGTGGTGTATTTGGACTTCCAAAAGGCATTTGATAAGGTGCCACACAAAAGATTACTGCACAAGATACAAAATCACGGGATTGGGGGTAATATACTGGCATGGGTGGAAGATTGGCTATCCAACAGAAAACAGAGAGTTGGGATAAATGGTTCATTCTCGGGTTGGCAATCAGTAACTAGTGGTTTTCCGCAAGGGTCAGTGCTGGGACCCCAACTCTTTACAATCTATATTAACGATTTGGAGGAGGGGACCAAGTGCAACGTATCCAAGTTTGCTGACGATACAAAGATGGGAGGAAAAGCAGTGAGTGAGGAGGACATAAAAAACCTGCAAAAGGACATAGACAGGCTAAGTGAGTGGCCGGAAATTTGGCAGATGGAATATAATGTTGGAAAGTGTGAGGTTATGCACTTTGGCAGAAAAAATCAAAGAGCAAGTTATTATTTAAATGGAAAGAAACTGCAAAGTGCTACAGTACAAAGGGATCTGGGGGTCCTGGTGCATGAAACACAGAAGGTTAGTTTGCAGGTACAGCAGGTGATCAGGAAGGCCAATGGAATCCTGGCTTTTATTGCAAGGGGGGTGGAGTATAAAAGCAGGGAAGTCTTGCTTCAGTTATACAAGGTACTGGTGAGGCCACACCTGGAATACTGCGTACAGTTTTGGTTTCCATATTTAAGAAAAGATATACTTGCTCTCGAGGCAGTTCAGAGAAGGTTCACTCGGTTGATTCCGGAGATGAGGGGGTTGACTTATGAGGAAAGGTTGAGTAGGTTGGGCCTCTACTCATTGGAATTCAGAAGAATGAGAGGCGATCTTATCGAAACATATAAGATTGTGAGGGGGCTTGATCGGGTGGAGGCAGGGAGGATGTTTCCACTGATGGGTGAGACTAGAACTAGGGGGCATAATCTTAAAATAAGGGGCTGCCGTTTCAAAACTGAGATGAGGAGAAACTTCTTCACTCAGAGGGTAGTAAATCTATGGAATTTGCTACCTCAGAGAGCTGTGGAAGCTGCGACATTAAATAAATTTAAAACGGAGATAGACAGTTTCCTAGCTGATAAGGGAATTAAGGGTTATGGGGAGTGGGCAGGGAAGTGGACATGAGTCTAGGTTCGGATCAGCCATGATCCTATTGAATGGCGGAGCAGGCCCGAGGGGCCATATGGCCTACTCCTGCTCCTACTTCTTATGTTCTTATGTTCTTATGAATGGGGCGACCCGTGTTAAATGCGCCAAATCGTGTTGAATGGACTGACCTGCGTTGAATGGTCTGACCCGCGTTGAATGGGCCGGCCCGTGTTAAATGGGCCAAATCGTGTTGAATGGTCTGACTCGCGTTGAATGGGGCAACCCCTGTTAAATGGGCTGAATCGTGTTGAATGGTCTGACTCGCGTTGAATGGGCTGACCCGCGTTGAATGGGCCGACCCGCGTTGAATGGGCCGACTCGCATTGAATGGTCTGACTCGTTTTGAATGGGCCGACTCGTGTTGAATGGGCCGACTCGCGTTGAATGGGCCGACCTGCATTGAATGGGCTGACCCGCGTTGAATGGGCCGACCCACGTTGAATGGGCCGACTCGCGTTGAATGGGCCAACCTGCGTTGAATGGGCCGACTCGCGTTGAATGGGCCGACCTGCATTGAATGGGCCGACTCGCGTTGAATGGGCTGACCCGCGTTGAATGGGCCGACCCACGTTGAATGGGCCGACTCGCGTTGAATGGGCCAACCTGCGTTGAATGGGCTGACTCGCGTTGAATGGGCCGACCTGCATTGAATGGGCCAACCTGCGTTGAATGGGCTGACCCGCGTTGAATGGGCCGACCCACGTTGAATGGGCCGACTCGCATTGAATCGGCCGACCCGCGTTTAATGGACCGACCCGCATTGAATGGGCCGACCCACATTGAATGGGCCGACTCACTTTGAATGGGCCGACCCGCATTGAATGGGTCGACCCACGTTGAATGGGCCGACCCGCGTTCCCCCAATGACTCAGTAGATTATGCACTATGTAGGGTATCACTGAGCCATACAGACCTAGAAAGCCCCAGATTGTGTTCCTGCTCTGATCCCAGCAACACCAATAGCTGAGGTGCTGCCATTATTTTCAGTGCATCTGGACTGAGGGAAAAATCAGCCGCCTGATCACTAAACAGAGACCCCTGCTGGAAGGTCTGCATGGATGAGTGATGTGTGCAGAATTGGGCTCAGCTGTCCATGGTTCATAATTATGAGCACCTCTATTGGATTTCCTCTTTACCTTCTCTGTTCTAATGAAACGAGTCCCAGTTTCTCTAATCTCTCCACCACTAAAACTGCTCATCCCTGGTATCATCGGAATGAATCTCTTCTGCACCCTTCCCATGGCCTTGACATCCTTCCTAAGGTAGGGCACCCAAAACTGGACACAATATTCTAACTGCGGCCCAACCAATTATTTGAGTAGATTTAACATTATCTATTCCCCTACATGAATTAGCTTCTTCAGGAGAGAAGGGGAGAACATTGGACAGATATAAGAATGAGCTGATCATTGTGCATGAGTCATTAGGTCACCTACAATCATGTAACGAATCTTAATTTAAATCATGGATAATATCATCGATCTCAGATGCAAAACAAAACCCATAGTGTGATATTCATCAGGGACAATGCAGATCATCACAATTTTGCAGAGGTAATCTGTGCTCCTCTGTTCGAGTTCCAACAAGGTCCTGGGTCCTTTAAAAGATTTTGCTGCATCATTTAAGCTTCATTAAGTTGCAACTGATGTAGCTGGTCTGAGGGATGTGGTGAGCCTCAGCCACCGATTGGTTGAATCTATCCGCATAGGGACTGCAGTGATTTCAATAACAGCTTCTAACTCCCAACTCAGAGAGGATAAAAGCATCACTGTTAGGCAGCAAAACTTGCAGTCAACTGCTCGCTGAAAGTTAGCTGGAATCACACCAAGGTAAGGAGTATACTGTCAAAAACTGCTGGTGTGGAATGAAACTGAGATGCATCAATATAATCTGTGTCAGTTTAAGACAATCATACTTAATACTGTTAAAAAAAATTGCTGGCTGAAAAATAATGTCCTACTATGGAAAAAATGGAATAAAGTCACTCACCAAGTATACTTAGGGTTGATCCTAATCCATAGGTTTGAAAACTGGGGTTAGAAGAATCAAATGCACTGCCTGAAAGGGTGGTGGAAGCAGGTTCAATAGTAACTTTCAAAAGAGAATTAGATAAATGCGCAAAACAGAAACATTTGCAGGGCTATAGAGAAAGAGCAGGGGAGTGGGACAAATTGGAAAGCTCCTTCAAAGAGCCGGCACAGGCACGATGGGCTGAACAGCCACCTTCTGTGCTGTATCATTCTACGGTTCTATGAGAAGATTCCAGCGGGTCTGTGAAGGGATCAGATTTCCTTCTGTCTCATTAGATTTCTGTATTTTTTGACCTGTTAGCATATTAATTCTCTTGCTGTGTATTAATTTAAAAAATGTTTTCTGCAGTAATAGCACTGCTTTCCTTTGGGTAGCTGTCTTTCAGAAGTTCGGACGGGTGTGGGGAAGGTCCCTGATAGTGTGTCAGGGACTCTCCCAAACAGAAAAGTTTGAAAATCACAGTTCTAATTTACTGAAAAAAAATCAAAAGAAAAACTGCAAATGCTGAAAATCTAAATTAACAACATAAAGATAACCAGGCTGGAAATGCACAGCAGATCAGTCCGAATCTGAAAGAAAGAGATAGCTTAATGCATCACCAGATCGGTTTCTCTTTGTCTTACGATTTTCGCTTCTTAATTAACCATATATTGCTGCTCTTCTAGGCTGGAAATTCAATATAATTTGTAGCAAAGTTTAGAACTAATTCAGTACGGGAACGAACAAAGAAAGAGAGATTCGCAGCATGCAGAACCCAGTGCGTTGCCAGGCCCTTCAGTGTGACCAGAACTGGTCTGTGAGAGGAAAGCAGTGCCTCCAAGTACTAACTCCACAAGTTGTTGTGATCTGGAATGCACTGCCTGAAAGAGCAGTGGAAGCAGATTCAATAATAACTTTCATAAAGGGAATTGAATAAATAATTATAAAGGAGAAATTTGCAGGGACTATGGGGCTAGAGCAGGAGAGTGGGACAAATTGGAGAGCTCTTTCAAAGTGATGGCACAGTCACGATGGGACGAGTGGCCTCCTTCTGTGCTGTATGATTCTGTTTGTTTGCACGCAGTGTATAAATAGCAACATTATGAAATATATTGAAGCTATTGAATGGTAAATGTGGTGGATATGAAATTTCCCCCGATTCATTTTTGCTAAAGTGCTAAACTTCCATGAAAGATTGAAACTGCTTGTAACTGAAGTTGAAGTGTGCTGTTAGTTTTTATCACTGTGTGTTCAGGGTGCTTGCTGCATATGAATTACCACCCACGAGCTTCAGTTTGCATAGAACTATTTGCCTTCCTTCCCATATATGGGCAAAGCAAAGTTGTACATATCGTATGATTCAGGATCACTAGTGGCGTACTTTCCCCTCCAATAGAGTTGCTGCTCCCAGGGGTGTAGCTAGTTGAAGTTTGTATACATACTAGCCAATCTACACCCGCACACTATTTCGAAGAAGAGCAGGGGAGTTCATCTGATGTCCTGACCAACATTTATCCCTCAACCAACACCTTAAACAGATTATCTGGTCATTTATTCATTGTGTTTTATGGGACCTTGCTGGGCACAAATTTGGCTGCCACAATTCCTACATTAACAGTAACTACACTTCAAAAGTACCTCATTGGCTGTACAGCACTTTTGGGGTGTCCTGAGATTGTGAAAGATGCTGCATAAATGCAAGTTCTTTCTACGAAAACGAGTGATGCTCCGAACCTCTCTGATTCATTTCCCCACTGCTGCTTAACACAATAAACTTCTATACAGTTGTATACCTCCCATACCCATGGCTGCTCAACACTATCTCTCGGACAACATCCAGCTCTCGCCAACTCTGGGATGTTACTGAAGCTGGGAGGAAGGGAAGAAGAGCGGGAAAGAGAAACGATTTTGAATCAACTTGCTCCAATAGAGTTGCTTTATTGCCCTTGACTAAGTCATTTCCCCAGACTGTGGTCTTTCAGAAAACTTTAGTGAACGTCCCGGATGTACCAATGTAATAACATAGAACAGGGACTTATAGACATTCTCTTACTTCAGTGTTTCATATCAGTTTGAGTATGAGCATTTATAGACAGCCACTTGACTACCAGTCTCTGACAATGTGTCAGTTATCAGACTGCAGTTAAAGGAGTCAGTGAGCTGGAATTTGTGAAGTGACTGGTACTGCTGATTGCTGCTGTATTTGAACTTGTGTTAAAACTTTTCTGTTTCCCTTCTCATTGGATGTTGAATCACGATGAATCCTAAAACAAGATCAACATAAGAACAATACTAACAAAACAGTGCTCACTGTTGAAACGGTTAGCTCATACTAACCAATGTTCCCTACTGCCCAATTTAAATTAGACAATCAAACAATCCCTGGTGTCGCAGCCATGACAACGGTGAAAGAACCATTTTTTTCCTGCAGTGAACCTTTCTGATTTCACTGAGCTCAAAATGTTAGTCCACATTAAATCCATTTAACTTTTATTCCTACTTTCTGAACCACTGGAAGTTTAAACAGTGACTATTTGTACTTATTTCTGAGACCGACCCTGGAATATTGCCCAGCCTGTAAAGCTCAGCAGCACCCCACAAGATAATTACGGATGAGGAAGCCCATTTAACCTATCTTGCTTCATCCATCCAGAGAAATTTTAACCTCACCAAACTGTAGCATCCAATTGTTTCTTAAATGATTCCAGGGCTTTTGTCTCCACTATTCAAGTTTATTCCACACATCGAGCTCTCTTTGTGTGAATATCCTGCTGTCAGTCCTAAAATTATCCTTTACTGGTTTGAACCTGTGTTCTGTTGTCCTACTCTCCCAACTTAATCTAACATAATTGTCAGAATTTACTTTTTCCACTCTTCATCATCTTACATGCTCCTATAAGATCGATCACCTCTCAGATACCCTCTCCTTCAGGCTGGAAAGCCCCAGTTCCTCTAATCTTTCCTCATAACTCAGACCTTTGACGGTTGGGATCAGCCTTGTGACTCTTCGTTGCCCTGCCTCCAGCTCCTGAGTGGCTCCCTTGTGTCTCGGTGACCAGAAACTGGAGTCAGGATTCAAAGTATGGTGTGGCCAGAGTTCTGGACAGTTTGATCGCCTCTTACTCTGACTTGTATTCTGCTCTTTTGGCTGTGTAGTGCATTTAACCTGTGAGCTATGGGGCAACTTCCTGAAGTTATTAATTGAACTCCTTATCTAAAATATAATGAGGTTTTAACTGGGGGAAACATTTTGGTAATGCACTGCATATACAATCCAGTGAGCAAACAAAATTCTACTGCATTCAGGACATCATCACTCGACCTTTTTGGGTCCACACATTGGATTGATATCATATACAATAGGTCTCCAGTATGTATCCTCCATATGACTTATTTTTGCACTTCCTCCAATTCTTTTTCTCCCTTCCTTTCTGACAGTGCTAATTCAAGATGAGGTATGGTTCACTGGAGGTCAGTCACCCTCCATATCTCACCCAAGTGGGCTGTTCTTCATGGGCCTGGACAGTGAACAGCAGTGGGCCATTCATCCATGTGGTGCATCACCGCCAAGTCTTGCCTGGCATCAGCACACATTCCAGTGAAGATTAGTGGATGATGATCAGGAGCAGGAACTGGCTTGTTTACCCACTCACTAGCCCAGGGATGTTGATTCCATTGAACTCTGCCTTGTACATGCTGCAATCTTAGATTCTGAATATGACTAAGTGTAGGGGTAAATCAAATTAATGCTGTAATATTGAATGAATTAGTTTCTATCAATCTATACACCTATCTTTTTCTGTGATCGCAGATATTTGAAGTTTAGAACGGTGCCAACCATACTGTTACAACTGTAACTAAATAACGTAGTTTTCAGTTGATTATTGATTACATCCTTAAGGTGTTAAAAGTTAATAGCAGTGCGACATCAATCCTCACATTAATTACTGACAGTGAGTTTCATTAATTGAGTTGGCTTATGTAGGACAACTCTGAAACTATGTGGGATCCCATATAAATTGCAATTCAGTTCTTCCTACAGAATTTTGCCCATTATCTGGAATTTTTCATTCAATTCTTCCTATAAGGAGTTTTATTTACTCACTGTGCCATTGGGGTTCCCCAGAGATTATTGCATATTTGAAATGTTCTTCAGCATTAATTAGGACAGAAATGGTGTTTTTTTAATTTATGTCCCTGTCAATTATCTCCTTTGCTTTCCTGAAGGTGTTGACTCCAGGTGGGCTATAGATCCACTGGCAAGGGGACCCCTGGTACCTCATCACTATTAGTGTATGTGGACAATGGGCTGGTTTTTCCTTCTTTTTACTGCCAGGTGTTTTTTGGGTGGCCTTGGGGTGCTTAAAAACTGTAAAACAAGGTGGTACAGCCTCACTGCAACACCGCCCCAACAAAGTTGGAAGGAAAGTTATCTTAGGTAAAACCTGTCGGTCTGCAGTAGCAGCTGGACACAGCCAACCCTGCCACAAGTCAATGGTGGAGGGCGGACATAGCTAAACTCTGCACACAACTTCCCCAAAATGCCTCTCCAAACCCAACCTCTGAGAATACCGCCCATTATATTATGACGGAATGAGCAATATCCCTGAGGCGGATGCTGCATTCGGGCAGCCACCTTGGTTCAGATATCTGAAGCTTTGTCAAATTTTGCCCGGCCATTGATTATTGCTGTTTGCTACTCAGAAGCTTCTCTTGAAGACTTCTCCTGTCATTTATGATACCATGAGGGTCAGCAGAATCTGCTACCACTCCTTGTAGCTCATTGGTGCAGGGAACAGGCTCAGATGGGCTACTTGCTGGTGCCATTGCAGACTGCATAGTCCCAATCAAGTCTTGAAAGCTCTGTGAGCGTGTCATGTTCAGGCTGACCCTTGAAACAGTGCCGGCTGCCACGCCGGAAGCCACATGTGTCCTTAGAACCTCCACCTGGCCCCTTGTTGGCGTGGAGATTAGCTGCACTGTCACATTCTCCAGTGTGTTTTGCATGTCATAAGAAACTTCATGCAATGTGCTGCAGATGGGTGTATTGGACTCCTCTCATTTCTCATCATCTCAGCTATATGCATGGAAACCATCTCCACTGCCTCTTCTTGAGATCTATGCTACCAAATTGTTGTTCTTTAGAAGACTAGACCCTTGTGATCTGACTCCCTTGGCTCCTTAGCCAAGGGGAGTCATTACTCCAGCCTCCATGGAGGAACTGCAATCTCCCTCTCTTCTACTCCTTGGCTGTTCATCTGAATGCCTGGCTTCTTCCTACAAGGCATTCCCCTGGATGCACAGAAGCTTGTTTAGCCATGTAAACACTCACATGACTCCTTAAATAATAATGGCTAATTGCATGATCATTGCAATACTATGGCAGTCCGCATAAAGCTGAAACAGCCTGTGCTCCCTCTTGCCCTGCCTTTACCAACCCAATCTTGGCACTTCACCTCCAGCTTCTCTATCTCTTGAAGCCTTTCCTGTTTGTCTGCCTATGAGCTGCAGAGTTTCCTGCTCAGAGTTTTCAAAATTGGTGTTTCTTCTCCTGTAGCAGTTCTTTGGCGCTGGTTATACACTACCTATTAGCGGACATTTTTGTAGTGTACTAGTTATCAATTTCACCTACATGCAATGGATCCCCAGTTTGAAACCACACAGAAACATTTTGGAAAAAAAAACATCCTTCATTAAAAATGAAACAATTCATGTTTGTGGTTCAGTATGAATAAAATACAACATCTCACAGCCCATGTATTCTCTTTTAATGGACAGAAAACAGAGTAGGAATAAACGGGTCATTTTCGGGTTGGCAGGCTGTAACTAGTGGGGTACCGCAGAGATCAGTGCTTGGGCCTCAGCTATTTACAATCTATATCAATGACTTAGATGACTTAGAAGTCTTGCTGCAATTATATAGGGCCCTGGTGAGAGCACACCTGGAATATTGTGTACAGTTCTGGTCTCCTTACCTAAGAAAGGATATACTTGCCATAGAGGGAGTTCAACGGAGGTTCACCAGACTGATTCCTGGGATGGGGGGATTGTCCTTTGAGGAGAGAGTGAGCAGAATGGGCCTATATTCCCTAGAGTTTAGAAGAATGAGAGGTGATCTCATTGAAACATACAAAATTCTTGCAGGGCTTGACAGGGTAGATGCGGGGAGGATGTTTCCTCTGGCTGGGGAGTCTCGAACCAGGGGTCACAGTCTCAGAATAAGGGGTTGATCATTTAGGACTGAGATGAGGAGAAATTTCTTCACTCAGAGGGTGGTGAATCTTTGGAATTCTCTACCTCAGAGGGCTGTGGAGGCTCAGTTGTTGAGTATATTTAAGGCAGAGATCGATAGATTTTCGGATACTAAGGGAATCAAGGGATATGGGGATAGTGTGGAGTTGAAGTAGAAGATCAGCCATGATCTTATTGAATGGCAGAGCAAGCTCAAAGGGCCGAATGACCTACTCCTGCTCCTATTTCTTACATTCTTGTATTCTTACCCTTTCCTTTGCAATGAGAAAACATAGCGGGTGGAATTCAACTACGGCTGGTGTGTGCAAGACGGGCGACAGCAGATCAGCTGCCCATTATACATCCAGCCCAATTTTGCTTTACGTAAAGGGAAGGAAAATCAGGTTGGGTATGTATCTTACGAACGTTCTGGAATCATCTGATTTACGCCCCCGTGAAAGAATTTTATCCCCATAGGGTCAAAGGAATGTGACTGACAAGGATACCGTTTAATCATCCTTATGTCTGCATGTGTACTATTCCTATCAGACTTGCGGGTGCAGGGAACCTTTAAACACCTCTCCTTCAGGACTAGCAAAATGCATTATGACAAGGAATAAGAGTTCACCCATTGATTTGGGTCTAACTTGGTGCCTTATTATTGATGGGGTGAGATGAAGAGGAGTGGGAGGAGGCTCATGTGGAGCATAAACACCGGCATGGACCTGTTGGGTCGAACAATCTGTTTCTGTGCTGTAAATACTTTGTAATCGTTTCCAGAGGTTTCCTGGTAATAAGTCAGTTAATGACACTGAGTGGCCGAGAGGTAAGCGGGTGAGCCATGCGTCTATCATTCCTATAGGGTATACATGGGGAACAAGGCCCCGAATTTCCTTGGCCAACCTGGTGAGGTCACTGAACCTCTTCCTGCCCAGTGTGCCAATTTGTGGGCTGGTGGAGCTTGCACTCAGGACTCTGCCATCTCCCTCCATCAAGTCTGCACTCCCCTCTATGGGGCTTCCCGTCCTCATTACCCAGGAGTCCTATTCTTCACCTTAATACAGCTAAAAGAGCTTACACCAAAGCATCTGGCAGCCCTTCCAGCTGCTGTCCTTCTCCTCCCCGCCCGCCCGCCCCCTCGATGCTGCTCCTTCCTCACTCATTGCTTCACAGTTGTGCTGTTCCCTGCCTAAAATGAAACACATGCCCCTTTAAGATGGGTGGACTGGCTGCCCGTGATAGGGCACAGGATTCTCATGGATAAAAAAGCGGGGGTGGGGGGTGGGGGGCAGCGCCTATAATACAGCAATATGGGAGCATTCACTGGGAGTGCTCCAGATTTCCCACAGGGCCAGTTTGCCCCGCCCTGTAATTAGCTGCCATGTTTTATTGCTGCGCCAAAGTAACCCTGAATAGATAATCTGGGACAATCTGAGAAATTTTAGGGGATTAGCGCTGGCATGATGAGGAAAGCCCAACCCCACTACTTACCCGGCAATTGGAGGAGAATGCAGCCTAATGTGTCTCAACAGGCTACAGGAGGGAGAGAGAGGCAAATGGGAACAGAAACTGTTGGGGCCCATGCAACATCTCGCACACCCAATAGGGAGCCATACTCGCCGGGAGTTGTAGCCCTATCACTGCACTCCTTGTGAGTCCAACTACTTCCCCACTGCAGGATCACTAAACGGCCCCACAAATGTTTCAGTTCACAGTTAATGCGAACGGAGATTTTAAACAGATACTGTCACAGCCATTCCTGATCGCAGCTGATGCCCGCACACATCAGGTTTTTCACCAGGGGGGTGACTGGATAGAGATCGGGGCAGGAGTCCTGGCTGATTTATTTTCCTCCTGAGCGCAGAGATGGTGAGACCAATTGTCACCAACGAACCCCCCCCCCCCCGCCCCGCCCCGCAACTCTCCGTTATCAACGAGCTCAGCACAGATCGATAATCACATCTGGGGCCCTCTGCTCGCGATGGATTACTGACTCACTGCTTTTGCCAGTTGAGGCATTTGGGGGAGTTGGACTTTCCACAAGTGGGGCATTATTTCAGAAAAATAATTCAGCCCCCAGCAGACAAAGAACAGAGTTTCTTTCACTTAGCATTGCTTTTAGTGATTTTCGGGAATATTGGGCAGCCTTCTGTCTATAAGAGAACATGATCAGTTTGTATTATAACAACAACACCTCTCATTTATATAGCGCCTTTAACATAGTAAAACGTCCCAAGGCACTTCACAGGAGTGTTATCAGGCAAATTTGACACCGAGCCACATAAGGAGATATTAGGGCAGATGACCAAAAGCTTGGTCAAAGAGGTAGGTTTTAAGGAGAGGCTTAAAGGAGGAAAGAGAGGTGGAGAGGTTTAGGGAGGGAATTCCAGAGCTTAGGGCCAAGGCAACTGAATTCACAGCCGCCAATGCTGGAGCAATTAAAATCAGGGCTGTACAAAAGACCAGAATTGGAAGAGCACAGAGATCTCGAAGGCTTGTAGGGCTGGAGGAGGTTACAGAGATGGGGAGGGCGAGGCCATGGAGGGATTTGAAAACAAGGATGAAAATTTTAAAATCAAGGCTTTGCTAGACTGGGAGCTAACCCATTCCCCTCTTTTCACTCTCATGCAGGGTTTTACTGACAGAATGTCTGATCTGGAGAATGCGCTGGTCACAATTATTGAAACTTTTCACAAATATAGTGGAAAAGATGGAGATAAGCTGAAGCTGAAGAAGGCGGAACTGAAGGAGCTCATTAACAACGAGCTCACCAACTTCATTGGCGTGAGTATAGTCAAGTTCTTTTTTAGCCATGTAGAGGGAAAGTGGGCCTCTGAATTTGTTCTGCTGACAGCGTTTCAGATCTTGGCAGTGTATCTCAAATACTAGTGTCAGGACTCAGACTGAAAGGAGTCTTTTTTTCTCACAACAAACAACCTTTATGTGGAGGCATTATTTATTTACTTCACACTGTGAGCTGCAAATCCCCACACAAAGAGCGATGCGCTGATTTGGGGTTTAGCACAATTAGGTGCGACAAAATGCACTGAAGTAGGAATTTTTGTGGTTGTTGGTTGTTGTCCTGTGCCTTGTGGTACCCAGAACAGCCTTCCTCCGTGCTGTTGCATTGCTATTATGAACCAACTCTCAAGAAGATCACAGGAGCAGCCCTGGGAACCACTCTCCCCACTATTTGTTTTCTCTCTCTTCCCTCCTGTGGGTAAATGCCTGGTCTACGTTCCCAGGTTTCCTACAAGCAACGTGGCTGAGACGGGCTGAGAGCAAAATGAGGGATAGTACCCAAGTGCTGACACTCCCTGATATCATGAACGTAGCAAGGTGGAGTGTAGGCTGTAGCAGCTACAGTTATCTTAGATATTGAGGTAGATTTTACAGATTAGCGCTCCCAACCCAGAGCCCCAAGCACATCTTGGGAATTAGGGTGTGGAGGTCAGTGTTTGCATTAAACAGATGGGAAACCATCAAGGGTGCACTGACCTCTGCACTCGAATTCCCACTATGCGCTCCCATTGCGACACGCTCAGGACTAGGCGGGGTAAGTTATAAAATCTGCCCACTGACTGTAAGTACAGAGCCATCTAGTGTACAAGCTGAGTAATTACCCGTACTTATATATATGTAGCAGCAGAGTTGGGGTGCAGTGAGCGAGTCAGCAAAAAATAAAAGGGAACAATTTCCGCGGGGGTTCTTCAGATCATCTGCCGTAACTTCGAAAAGATAAGCGGAAAGCCCAAAGGAACAGCATAACTGGCCATTTGCCCCATTTCTCCGGGGTTTCCACCAATCTTCCGCTGAAGTTACAGTGGGAGATCAGGTGAACGTACAGCCTTCAACAGGAACTGGTGAGCAATGCTCTGTAACGTGTTAGCCTGGATGCTTATGAAGGCTGCAGAGTGAGAGAGAGAATAAAAGATTAATGGGTGAAGTCATTGTATGAGAAAAGAGGGCCCAGAAATGCTCCCCACTATATATGGGAAGAAGTAGGATAAAAAATATTCCCTCAGAGCCTTGGAGCTTCCCACTGTCCTCCTCATTTTTCTTTGTGACCATTTTTAATTAATAAAAACTTGGTGCGTATCCCAGAATCAAGCAACAAAGAGGGAATAAGAATCCCTCTGGTTGCTGTTGTGAATGTGACTATGAAAATGTACTTTATTCACTCTTTCTAGCAAAATTGGAAACATGCTCTAAAAGAACCCACTTAGAATTTCACGAGAAATAGTGAAAGGAAAACATTTTCATCAACGCATTTAAGATGTGCCTACCTCACAGCAACCAGAGGAATTCTCGAGCTGCCAATAAGGTACTGGAGGGTCGGTTGTTGCTTGTCGATTGGTTTTGGTTGCACTTCAGGGCGGTATGAAGCCAGGTGTCAGTGTTGATGTAGTACCTGCAGGTATCATGTGTCATATCACAGATTGTTCAGACGTGCTGTCCCATATTGGCCATATAGGGAACAAAACAGCATGTAATACTGCTTTGTTTTGCCTTTTTTATCCCTCACTGGTTAGCTTCCCCGCTTCAGGAATTCTGTTCTTGCTGGGACACAATCAAACAGCCACTGGTCCTTGTGTAGCACCTTGTCCAACCGGCCATTTTATGGAAAAACATTGGCAATGAGTGTCAGCAGCCTATTCAACCACAAGAGGGTGTAGGGGTAACTCTATATGACCGGATGTTCGTGTCTATGGATATCTAGCGGGGATCGCTGCGATAGCAATCAGGAACAGGAATCCCAGTTGACTTTCGCCAGCCTAACTCGGGAGCAGTGGGGTTTCTTAGTGGCACCTCAGTAGCTATCAGCTAAATCAGCATAGATTAGGAATTGCACCTGGACCCTTCCTAGTCTGTATGCCTCAGCTACCCATTAAATAAACTCATGGAGCCATTGGGACAATATGCACTTTTTTATTTGTTCCTAAATATGTAAACAACAACAACTTGCACTTATATAGTGCCTTTAACGTAGTAAAACATCCCAAGGCACTTCACAGGAGCGATATCAAACAAAATGTGACACCGAGCCACATAAGGAGATATTAGGGCAGTTGACAGAGGTAGGTTTTAAGGAGCATCTTAAAGGAGGATAGAGAGGCAGAGAGGTTTAGGCCGGGAATTCCAGAGCTTAGGGCCTTGGCAGCTGAAGGCATGGCCACCAATGGTGGAGCGATTAAAATCGGGGATGCGCAAGAAGCCAGAATTGGAGGAGCGCAGAGATCTCAGAGGGTTGTAGGCGACGTTCCCTGTAAAAAAAATTTTGGCCCCTTTTAGTGGACTGCGCAGCCTATTCAAAATACCGCGCATGTGCGGTTTTTCTATTTAAAAGCCAGCAAGCCGGCTGTGCGGGACCTTCAGAGCTTAAAGGGAACATTGGTTGTAGGGCTGGAGGCGGGGTTACAGAGATAGGGAGGGGCAAGGCCATGGAGGGATTTAAAAACAAAAATGAGAATTTAAAAATGGAAGCGTTGCTCATCAGGTATCCAATGTAGGTCAGCGAGCACAAGGGTGATGGGTGAACAGGACTTGGTTAGATCCAGGACCTGAAATTCATTTTGGTGAGTGTATTATGGTCTGGCCTGTGAGTGGAAATGTATTTCCTCCCCAGCTGCCTCTTGAAATATGTTGGCAGTGAAGTTCATCGGGCGTTCTCCCAGTCTTCCACCATAACTCCGGCAGGAACATCAGGGCGATGGCCAGGAGAACCCCTGTGAAATTTCAGGTCCCTTCTGTCTGTGATTCTCACTCTCAGTTTTGGTTGGCATTAGTGATTTTATATAGTTTGTCTTATTAGTTGAATGCTTGTTTAACCCAATGAGTCTGGGGGGCGGGAAAGGGGCAGTGAGCTGTGAGGTCGGTGTACGACCTTCCTTAGCGCCTGGTTTTGTGTCTTTGCTGGCTGCAGATAGTGACCCCACTATTCCCAGCCGGAATGGACTCATTGGCCGACACAGTGGTGTCAATTAGACACTCTGGTATCCCAAACCAACCGCTGGGGGAAATCTTCAATAAAAACAGAAAATGCTGCAAACACTCAGCAGGTCAGGCAGAATCTGTGGAGAGAGATAGAGAGTTGTTGTTGTTGTTGTTGTTGTTGAGTTAACGTTTCAGGTCAACGACTGGGGGGAAGATGCTACTGTTCTTATTTTTCAGCTGATTGAGTTGATCACATTAACATTGACAGAAGCAATTTTTTCTGGTGGGTGGGTAGCGGGGATTGGGGTGGGGGGGGACATGAATTCATGTGACACATGTCGTGTATACCGTTGGTTTAACCTTTTTATTACTTGCCAGGTAGCATCAAGTATATGGTTCAGAGGATGTTATATCAGTGAAATCTAATTTTCAGGCATAGAGATTCTGCCCTCACAAATTGGAACAGAATAGCTGTTGCACTCCAGACACCAGAAGGCATCGAGGCTTTCCTGGTTAACGCTGTGCTCTGTCTTGTGACTTTTACATTGTTCATTTCACTGACGGTAACATCACACCAGCAACAACCGACGTGTGTACATGAACAAACATGTCAGCGGGACAGCCGGAAGTGAAGGGATATAATTAGGGTGACTGAAGGTACAGTCAAAGAGCTACTAGGTGTTTGGAAGGCAGGAAGTGGGGCAGAGTGCTTTTGGAAGAAAGGTTCTTCACCGCCAGCAACAAAGATGGCGGCGGAAAATATGTCACAGGGTTTCCAATCTAACAGTTTTTGGAGTGAGGTCTTGGTTTTCCATAAGAGAAACCGTGGCCTAGAAATTGGGGGGGGTTTATCGCCACCCATTACCGCCAGATTCGGGCGAAAAAATGGGGGCCGCCGCTCTTCCGCCAGCAGGGCCCGCAGCGGCTGCCATTTTCGGATGGCCGGCAGCGCTGTCGATATCAGTGATCGCTAAAATCATGTAGATGATTCAGATCATGACCTCAGCAGGTGACCTTACCCACCTAGGGTCTTCAGAGAGCACTTCTCATACCAATTTAAGCGAGGAGCAGTGCATTAGGAGCCTACACTTCACCAAGGAGGTGGTCACAGAACTCTGCTGTCTCCTACAACCAGACCTGTAGCCTGAGAGCAGGCCGTACAGTGGCAGTCAAGGTCACCGTGGCCCTCAATTTCTTCACCAGTGGATCCTTCCAGTCTGCAGCAGGAGACATAGCCTACATCTCACAGTTCGCTGTCCATTGCTGCATCCGGGAGGTCACTGAGGCTCTCTACACCAGGAGAAGGGACTAGCAGAGAGAAGCAGGACGAGTGCACATGTGGCTTTGCCAGGATAGCGGTCTTCCCCATGGTGCAGGGCGCAATCAACTGCACCCACGGGGCTTTGCGGGTGCTGTATACCAATCCTGAGATCTTCCATAATCGCAAAGGCTACCATTCACTTAATGTGCAGTTGGTGTGCGACCACTCCCAGCGCTTCCTGATGGTCAATGCCCGCTATCCTGGCAGCAGCCATGATGCCTTCATCCTCCGTCAGTCCGGTGTGCCAGCAATCTGCCAGCCACCACATCAAACTCGAGGATGGCTGATCGGAGACAAGGGCTATCTGCTCTGCACCTGGCTCATGGCTCCCCTCCGCAACCCCACCACTCACGCCCAGAACTCGTATAATGAGAGCCATGCTGCCACCAGGAACATCATCGAGCAGACCATCGGGGTGCTCAAGCAATGGTTCCACTGCCTTGACCACTCTGGAGGAGCCCTCCAGTACACGCCAGTGTGGGTGTCCCATTTCGTGGTGGTCTGCTGCATGTTTCACAACTTGCTCACCACATCCCCGTCAAACCTTCCCTCGGTCACGGAATATCACAGCGTCCTCCTGGGCACAAAGCTGAACTGGGAGCCACCGCTAAAGATTCCAAACAAAATTCATAAATTTATCCAAAATCACTTCACAAATATTTACACTTACAATATGAACTAATCACCCTTGTGCAATCCCTTAGTGCCTGTAGTTCGGGTGCTCTTTCCTTCCTATGAAGTGCTCCCCCAGTGGCTGCAGCATGGATGGTGGAAGGCTGCTGAGTTTCCACGGGGTGATTGCAGATGGCCTTGCAGGATGACCTCGAGCAGCTCTGGCCTTAGAAGGCCCGGCTGTAGACTGCGCCACCTCGGCATGGGCGGCAGCTGTCTGGGCTGGCTGGATGACAGGCAGAAGCAAGGGCAATGGCGGAGTGGCAGTGGCGGAAACAGGAATGCTGTCATCCTGAGAGAGGACCGCAGGGTCTTGCTCCACTGATCCACTGCCATTCCCCTGGGGCGGCGCCTCAGCATTCTAGCAATCAGTTGGAGCACAGATTGCTGGGCTGCTGCGACACCCTGAAAGCCCTGGTCGACACTGGTAAACCCAGCCACGATGGCAGCAGTCTGAACTTGTGTGGCAACAAGCTGAAATTGCATGAGCGCAGTCTGTGTTTGGGTGGCATCAAGCTGAGACGTCACGAGAGCCTGCTGCGCTATGTTGCAGCGCTAAAATGTTGGGTCGCTTCCGCCTGTGCTGCAATGGCAGCTGCGACATCGCCCATCACACGCACCATCATGTCTGGGTCAACACGGTCTGTTCGGGAGTCTTCCATCATTTCCAGCCTAGAAATCCAACGCTCCAAGCTCTGCGCAGAGCTCCATGCAATGTTGGAGGTGGACTCCACCATGCTCCTTGACATTGCCAAGAGGCTGTCTGGCAGGCTTGCCATTGCACCTAGCAATTCGGTGCGCATGCCCATCACCCTTCTTCTGAAGGCCGCCCCATCAAGGTCCTCATCTGAGTCCTGTGCAGCAGAACTTGCACACGTACTCGCCCTCCGGGGAGCTGGCCTCTGAGCTACCCTTTCCCCCTGGCCTTGCTGCAGCCCATTCATGCCCGGTGCCTCACCCTGTGCAGATCCCGCTTCTACACTAGCCCCGAATTACGCGCAGTGCCAGTTTCTGAGCTGGTGTCTGCGAGTGACCGATGCAGTGACGCTGTGTCTTCTTCTTCTCCCCCCTCGCTCTCGTACATTGCCTCGGGGACAGGCTGCTCAGATGCTTGTTCTTGATTATCTGGAAGCAGAAAGGCACAAGAGTCGAGTTATGGTGAGGGGAGAGAGGAAGCAAGATATGCATACATACAGCATCAGCAGCTTGAAAGTGAGAAGAGATTGTGGGCTGAGGGGGAAGTGGGATGCGAGAAGAAGCATTTCTAGGCCTCTTTGACAAAAGTCTCAAGGGGGAGAAATTCGGTTGCTTTGCGCCTCCCGTTAGCACCCTAAGAGGATGGAACTTGGTCACTCCCGATCATCACCTGTGAACCAAAATGACCTGCTCCCAGTGTTCACCAGTGCAGCCCGGTGTAGCTGCTAGGAGATGTCTGAGAACGATTAACGCCTACTCTATATTTTTTTTCTCTCTCTCCATGTGGGATAAGGTCTTGGTCTCTGTTTGTTTCAAGTGAGATCAGGAACTTGTGGAGACACTATGGGGACACAGGAATTGATCTACGCCCTACTGTATCACAACGCATCCGATCAGCTTATAAACTGAACATTTAGCTTTAATATATTAAAAGTCTTGACACTTCCTGTAAGTGCCACAGTTACTTCCTATAACTTTTATCCTGTCACACTTTATTTATCCTCGGGCTTGCCATGAGCAATGCCATGTGATATCCACTAATTATATTGGGAAAACAGATGCCCTGGCATAAAATGAGGGCATTTAATCCATCAAGTATCCATTATTCTGTCTATGTATATATTTTTAATGTATTTATTTTCATTTTTCTCCCTTCTTCTCCAGAAGATCCTACTCATGCAGAGGTGTAGTTCAATAGGCAGCCCCCTCAAACGTTGCCCAAATTGGCTACTTTCTATGTGTGATCTTTGGCCATGAGTGTTGGCCCGCAATTCATTCCTGGAGCCGAACCCTGCTCTATCTTCACGCAACGTCAACACAGCAGGGCTCACTGGATAGGGATCAGGAACGAGCACCTTAGTTGATTTGGTTTCCCCCTTCATAGCCCAGAAATACTGATGTCAATTGTAATGCCCAAATTGCTGTCCCAGCTGAGATCAGCTAACTCAGCACAGATCAGGGATGGAATTTGGGAGCTTCTGGTCTCTATGGCTCAGTATCTGCATATACTGTATAACATGTATTGGAGTGAGTCAAGGGCCACAATGAGCCAGGGATTCAGATGATGGTCACGAACATCTCATACAATCTACAATGTCATTTAAACCCACTTGACTTTTACAAGGTCCTAACATAGCCTAACTCAACCTTTTTGAAGTGCAATGATCGGGTTTTTTGGGGGACTTTTTTACTTTAGGTATTTTATTTGGTTTATGTTTCTGACCATTCCTGTAGATGAGCCCCTGTTCCTATATCAAGGAAAGTGCTTTCACTTGCCTAAATAGCTAAATAAACTTGTAGGCGCCTAGGGATTAAATGAAGAACCCACTGCACTTTATTCTAGCTTGCTGATTTTATCACATGCCCTGACGTAATCTTCCCTGACTTTGGAAGATGGCTGCATAAACACTTCACTGGACCACGACTAAGGCATTAACTGCCAACCTAATTTATTAAACAGTAGAAGAATAAGTAACCAGTAGCAGTGACACATTGTAGATTACACAGTAGATTTTAAGACTACCTCACATGAGCAGAAAATAAAAAATGGTCACACTAAACTGTAATGTACAAAATATCCTTATGTTCTTTTTTTTCTCATTGTCCATGGAAGCTCTATGGCCTGACTAACTCTCTCTGAAGACTTTAGACAGTCTCCCCAATTTGAACCAGACAGGCTGAGAAATAGTTTTCAAAAAATGACTGGGACTAAGCACATTTAGATAAATGTCTGTCCAGCTCCAAAAGAGCTGCCAATCATATAAATTCAAACCAAGCCCACAGGATGTTTGTATTCGAATTGAATGGCTTGTCTCTTCTTTCAAACAACTGGCTCAAGCAAAGTGACACATTTTGAAACTATTATATTAAAATAAAGGAATGGTTTTGTGAGTGAATCGGGATTTTAACTGCTTATGTACCATGAAAAGAATTGGAGAAACAAACACCATGTTGGAGGTAAATATGTAATGAAATATTACAGGTCTGTTGCTTGAAGTGTTAAGCTGCTTGGCACTTGACTTTAAATTACCATGCATATACTTTTTAAAAGCAAAAAAGTTAATTTAAGGTGAAGGTATGCAGAATGATCTGTGCTGTACATGTGTGCATTGCTTTTTTAAGTTTGTGTTTTTTTAAAAAAAAAACTTTTAGGACATCAAAGACCAAGAGACCCTAGACAAGCTGATGGAAAGCCTGGATGCTGATGGTGATGCAGAGTGTGACTTTCAGGAGTTTGTTACTTTCATTAGTATGGTAACCGTGTCTTGCCATGAGTTCTTTGTGCAGGAAGACGAGTAGGCGGATCATGTGATGGCACAATGTAAGACATCGTTTTCTTCATGTTTTCCACTTCGAATGGCTTGTGAGAAGCCAGAGTTATGACGGAGCATTCAAGCTTAGCTTATACAGTTTGTAAATAAGAATCATTGATGAGCATCATCTGCCAAAATTATCAACCCACAGTCTGATAGCAGGTCCAGAGAAATTCATGTCTCCCTGGGCCAATTGATTATGTTTGTTTTCAGCTCACATTGAAAGGCAGTACTTTTACCATGGTTAACCCAGTTGTAGTTAGGGATGGTCTTTTGAGTATGGATTTAATGCACAATGTTGGGACAGCGTTGAGGGATCTTTGTGTTCCTTTGAACTCATGATGTGCGTGACCTGTAAGAACTTGACGGAGCAGTGGAAAGGAAACTTCATTCTGCATCTAACCCCTACCCTACTTGAGGTGGGGTGCTTGCTGGGCAGAGTTTAGAGAGCTTTATTTGGCGTCTAGCCCTATGCTGTGCCAGAACTGGGAGTACTTCATGACACTGGGTGGTAAGAAAGAACTTTCAGTTATACAGTGCCTCATCACATCTCTCAGAAACATCTCAAAATGCTTCACATAGATTGAATTACAACAGTTACTGTTGTGGGTAAGTCCATTAGCCATCTTGTGCTTGTCACAGTTCCATAAACAGTAATGATATGAATGACCAGTTAATCTGTTTCTGCTGGTGTTTGTTGAGGGAATAATGGTGGCCAGGACACCAGGACAGCTCGGCTCTTCTTCAAATAGTGTCAGGGATTTTTAACGTTCACCTGTGCTTCTCAATTGAAGGATAGCATCTTTAGCATTAAAACAGTCCTTCAGTATTGCACCAGAGTGTCAGCCTAGATTCTGCACTGAAGTCCTAGACTGTGGCTTGAACCTTCTAACTCAGAGGTGAGAGTGCTACCACTGAGCCAAACTGACACTATATAATGATGAGAAAAGTGTTCAATTCTTGACATTAGTATCCTTCATCCTGTACGCAATATTACCCAAGAGATGGCTAAATGATATAATACAACCACCAGTCTACATCTGTCTGCTTTCTGCCTCCACTTGTTTTCAAGCATTTAGAAATAAAAAAAAGGCTTGAATGGAATGAGTTCAATAGTTTATGAAAATCAGCACTCCTCAGCAATTGAAACACCCTCTGAATGGTTGTGAGGTGCCTGGAATGTATGATGTCAAGTACATAGCATTCTGTTTACATGGCAACTCTCGGACCCTATTGTTCAAGATTGGATTTTTAATGTTTTCATGCATCTCCTCTAATGAATTTCCATTTGCTTTTTTATAGTTAAGGGAGTTGGAAAGATTTAAAACGGTAGACAAAGGCACTGAGCTCAGTGTGAGATCATTCTGTCAACTCCCTCCTGGTCCACTGAGCTGGCCAGCTTAATGCCTCTGAGTCACAAAGCCATGTCGGTGCCAATTTAGGCCTAATTGTGGGCAGTATTACACTGTGGGCCTGCATCCATGTAGACAGTCCTGAACTCTATACTTAGGACCCTCACAACCAGCAAAGAGAGGAGACTGCTTAATCCCATCATTCTGCATTGGATTCAAACCTCGATTCCAGAGGTAAAAGATTAGTGTGCCAACCAACAGCAGCAGTAACCTGCTGTAACACCAAGTCAGCGATCTGCTTATGTATACTTTCTCTCATAGGGACTTGTCCTTATGTCACATATTTCTTATTCAACATAACCCAGACTTGAAATCAATCAGGCCTCAGAAGCCAGGAAAGTTCATTAACACAGGCACGTGGTGCAGCAAGTCATGTTCTTCTCTTTACTGCGTCACATAGCTCTGCAAACAATTTATTCATTGCCGAATGGCAGAGGAAGTGACTTCTATCGGGTAATCTAGAGTAATTTTTGTTAATTTACTGGCAGGATAAACAATTAGCTTGATCAAACTCTTCAGTCTAAATAATACTATAACATAGTTGATAAAGGACTTGCAACCAACCAAAGCAATACAAACTCCCTTCTGAGTTACAAGCATCACATCACCCCATTGTCAAGCACTTAGAGTTTCAATGCGTACTAGTGTCTAGGGCACCAGTTCCCAGCCTGTCTGGATATTTCTATCGACCTCTATTTCACGACCTTGTATTTTCCTTGGTGTGAAATGTGCAGCAGACCACTCTTAAAGCTTATTTCTTGCTCTTAATGGGCAAACCCCAGAAATAAGCAGCTATGGGAAAAATATTTTACTTGCAGTGGACTTTTATATGGTGGAGCTGCTGTGCACTACAGGCAAAAGAAAACTAACCATCACATTGTGGCACAAGTAATATAACCTAACCTAATGACTTCCCTCCTTTACAAGTACAGTCCCGTCTGAAATTTTCCTTTGGATTGTTGATGTAAATTCCTGGGGGCAATTTTATGTGCCTCCGCCTGCCGTTAATGGGCCTCAAAATGGAGCCGGTGGCCTTACTGCCCCGTTAACAGCGGCAACATGGCCAGCTCCATTTTGAAAGGGGCCTACTGCCAGGTGCCCAAATTGCCCGCCTGTTTCAGACGATGGGCCCCTTTTATTATGGAAATCAGGGTCCTATGGTGTAAATAGAGCGGAGCAGCAGCCAAGTGCTGGGAAAACCCAAAAAGGAGCAGCCTGGAAAACAAAAACAAGAGAGGGAGCTGTCTTGGGAATTAACAACTAACGGGGACAACACAGAAATGGAACAGCAGTGGCAGTGGCTCCAAAAAATAAAAATGGAGCAGCCTGCAACAATAAAGCAAAAGGGATCAAACAGAGAGAGACCAGTAGAGAATAAGGTCTAGGAGAAGAGGGCCGAGGGAGCAATTTCTGTCAGAATGGGGCCTGGGAAAATTAGGAGAAGCGGCAGAAGAGCAGGCCCTTGGGAGGCAAGAGAGATCAGTAACAGAAGGTGTCCCAGGAGGGAAGAGGCAATGGTAGAAACAGAGCAGGCCCTGAGGAGGGAGGAGGCAGTGTGAGAAGTAGGACAGGCCCTGAGGAGGGAAGGGGCAGTGGGAAAGCAGGACAGGCCCTGAGGAGGGAGGAGGCAGTGAGAAAGCAGGACAGGCCCTGAGGAGGGAAGGGGCAGTGTGAGAAGTAGGACAGGCCCTGAGGAGGGAGGAGGCAGTGAGAAAGCAGGACAGGCCCTGAGGAGGGAAGGGGCAGTGTGAGAAGCAGGACAGGCCCCGAGGAGGGAAGGGGCAGTGTGAGAAGCAGGACAGGCCCCGAGGAGGGAAGGGGCAGTGTGAGAAGCAGGACAGGCCCCGAGGAGGGAAGGGGCAGTGTGAGAAGCAGGACAGGCCCCGAGGAGGGAAGGGGCAGTGTGAGAAGCAGGACAGGCCCTGAGGAGGGAAGGGGCAGTGTGAGAAGTAGGACAGGCCCTGAGGAGGGAGGAGGCAGTGAGAAAGCAGGACAGGCCCTGAGGAGGGAAGGGGCAGTGTGAGAAGGAGGACAGGCCCCGAGGAGGGAAGGGGCAGTGTGAGAAGCAGGACAGGCCCCGAGGAGGGAAGGGGCAGTGTGAGAAGCAGGACAGGCCCCGAGGAGGGAAGGGGCAGTGTGAGAAGTAGGACAGGCCCTGAGGAGGGAAGAAGTGATGGCAGAAGGAAACCTGGCTCTGAATCGCCATTTTGAATTTTAGCACCAAACCAGGACTCCTACCCTCATGAGACTGGCACAGTTTTTCAAATCCAGTGATTTCAAAGTTACAACACTGCATTTTTTAGGTTGAAATTTGCACCAAAAAAAAACCAACGGATTTGTGACAAGATGCCGACCCCTGGGTACTCTTTGAGTGGACAATTTGTGTCAGCCTCATGCTGAAATGACATTACAAATTTCTCTGCTACTGATGTCATGACTGCAGAGTGCCAATGAGCAGTTTTAGGATGTCACAGCAGAGGGAGAAATTTGGCACAAAATATCTGCAGCCATCACTTGTAAAGCACTAAACTTGATAAGAGATGATTAGTAACTGCGGAACTGGATGGGCTTGGGGAATGGCAAACACATTTTTATATCGATAAATGGACTGATACACACATTGGAACAGGAGCCATGACATGTGTACATGATGAAGGGACATTCATTAACAGAGGTGGAAAATTTGCTAAGTGTGAATATAAGCCATTCAATATGAATCTGTGATCACCAAGAATAATCTAGACTAAAAAAAATAAGATATATCTCAAAGATATTTAGTAAAAGTTATTTTAACTTTGCATTGATGTTTGATGTGGCCACATTTACCCTCAAAAGGACACTGGCGTGTTGGGGAGGGTGAAGACAAAAGCTTCGAACTTGCGAAGAAAGGAACTGACCTTGTTTTCATGGGAGAAAGGATTCAAGGGAGACACGAACTGTGTTTTTAAAAGGCCAAGACAAATCAATATTGTAGATAAAAGTGAGAAGTCGCACAACACCAGGTTATAGTCCAACAGTTTTATTTGAAATCACAAGCTTTCGGAGATTGTAGATGCCAGCAGTTTAGTAGGACTGTGAGCAGCAAACTACAAGACTTGAGTGTAAAATGAACAAGATTCTAGCAAGACTCAGAAAGAGTATTTCCTTTTCACAGAACAGTGACTGTGTGAAATAAAGTCCCAGATAAATCAATTAATGCTGAGTCAATTAAGACCTTTAGATCAAGAACTGTGAATAGCTAGATTAAGAGTTAAAAGGATAGAGGTGGTGGAATATAATTGCTTAGCTCCTGAGATTATATAAATACCATGCTAAGAACGGCAACAGGTCAAAGATGTATAATGTATGATGTAAGGTCTGATAGATATGGAGTTTTGTTTCATTTACTTTAGAGGGCAAAAAATTTTCTTCAAGAGATTAAATGGCTTATGTCGAATCCATGATAAAGGGGAGCAGGTTGTCAGCTTGCCTCAGTTGATACCACTCTTGCCTCTGAGTTAGAGGCTGTAGATTCAAACCCCCCTTGACAGCTTGAGCACCTCACCTTGGCTGTGTGTTTAAAATCATGAAGGTTTTAGATAGAGTAAATAAAGAGAAACTGTTTCCAATGGCTGAAGGGTTGATAATCAGAGGGCACAGATTTAAAGTGATTGGCAAAAGAACCAGAGGCAACATGAGGAAAAACATTTTTACGCAACGAGTGGTTAGGATTTGGAATGCACTACCTGATAGGGTGGTGGATACAGGTTCAATAGTGGCCTTCAAAACGTAATTGGAAAAGTACTTGAAGGAGAAAAAATTGCAGGGATATGGGGAACGAGCGGGGGAGTGGGACTAACTGGATTGCTCTTCGAAAGAACCGGCGCAGATTCGATGGGCCGAATGGCCTCCTTCTGTGCTGTACCATTCTATGATTCTATGACACCTCAATGCAGCATTGAGGAGCACTGCCCTCGTGGAAGGGACATCCTTGAGGTGAGGTTCAGTGTTTGGGGTCGACATCAATCCCTACCAATGTGGTGTTCCACAGGAATCCAGAGCTTCTGCAATTGTGGAAGCAGGAAAAGGAAGGGTCAGCCTCTGGGGCAGCAACTCCATTTCCTTAAATAGAGAATGGCCTACTGCGTCTTCTGTAGCCAAAACAGTTTATCTGCATCTGTCTGGTAAATTCACTAGTTTTGACTGAAGTGAAGCAAAATCCTTATGTTCCCAGTGGCAGGTCCTTCAAAAATAGTACCAGAGGAGTTCTTGTTTGTCATTTAAATATTTTAGTGCGGTTTATTCATTTTGTTTTCCTTCACAGGACGCTGGAAGCAAAATGCGTAGAAGGGCACTGCCTATGTAGACACTGCGGAAGTAACGTGCAGCTCCAGGCAAGCATGCTACTTGCAAACTAACCTTCCCCTCTGTGTAGTTGTGAAGAAGCCCATTATCCTGCATAATGCATAGGGCTTCAACTACAGATACTGATGGACAGCAGTAATTCTGAAAGTATTGTAACACAACTGATGATAACAAAGGTCATGCAATGTATAGATTTGTTTAACTAAGTAAAGGATTAACAATGTTTCTTAGCATACCTGAATGGATATATCAGTAAATGGTTAAACATGCTTGTAATGGATCCATAAATAAAATCAGTCGCATTGGACAATTGCACCATTGTGTATGGCTTATTTAATTCCAGCTCGCTCGCCTGGTTCTATCTCTAGTTCTTCATGTGTGAGCTTCAGTGGTGAGTGTTCAGAGGCTATTCAACTGTGGATGTTATCAGTGCCCAGCCTGATATTGTTTATACACACACACACTTTCCAGCAGTGGTCACTGAATAGAGATCAGGAGTGGGATCTCTGACTGTTTTGTTTCCTTCCCCACTTCCTAGACCCAAGACGTTGAGGCCAATTGTACTGCTTCTACCAACAACAACAAGAACTTGCATTTATATAGCGCCTTTAACGCAGTAAAACGTCCCTTACCTCAGCTGAGAGCAGCTGACATCGCAGCTGATTGAACCTGGTACCTTCCTGATCTGGTATAGCCAGGCACCACAACGAACAAGAGTTGTCCAAGGAGCTAACAGCAACCCTTTTAAAATATGCTAGCAGATCTATCTTGGTGTTTGACAATATGCTGTTTTGTAAGGACAGGAGTGCTATATTGTACAATGTTTTACACTGCCAAGGTGGAGCTATGTCCCTTTAAGATTAAAGTCTAGCTGTTGTTAAGTAAACAAAGGCTCAGTTGAACCAGTGTTTAAGTGTTGTTTAAAAATGAGAAGTCGCACAATACCAGGTTATAGTCCAACAGTTTTATTTAAATTTACGAGCTTTCGGAGCTCATAATTTTAAATAAAACTGTTGGACTATAACCTGGTGTTGTGCGACTTCTCATTTTTGTCCACCCCAGTCCAACACCGGCATCTCCGCATCATAAGTGTTGTTTAATCAGGGGCCTGTGCAGATTGTATAATGTACTTGTCAGTTTAGGCTACAGGTTAGAAGCACTTCAAAACAACAACAGCAAAAACTTCCATTTATATGGCACCTTTAAAGTAATAAGGCCCCAAGACGTTTCACAGAGATGCTAGAAAATGGACACCAAGCAAAAAAAAGGAGAGATTGTAAAGGGTGACCAAGAGCTTAGTCAAAGAGTTCAGGTTTATAGAGGATCTTAAAGAAGTTGAAATAGTTGGAGAGGAAGGACATTCCAGAGAGTGGGGTCTAGGTGCCTGAAAACATGGATGTCAATGGTGGGTGTTTTACTATGTTAAAGGTGCTATGTAAATGCAAGTTCTTGTTGTAAGATGAAGGGTTTGGGAATGCATAAGGAACCACAGTTAGAGGAATAGAAAGTATAGGGAGAGGGGTTGTAGGGCTGTAAAAGTTTACAAAGGTAGGGAGGGGTGAGGGCATGATGGAATTTAAACACAAGGATGAGAATTTTAAATTCAGGTGATGGGAGTCTGGGAGCCAATGTAGGTCAATGGGCATAGGGCTGATGGGCGAGTGGGTATGGGATAAGATTGATACAGCAGAGTTTGGATGAGATGAAGTTTATGGAGGGAGGAGGATGTTACACTGGCCAGGTGAGCATTGGATCAAGCTCTTGGTCAGCCCTCATTATCCCTCCTTTTTTTGGCTTGGTGTCCATTTTCTAGAGCCTCTGTTCAACTGAGCCTTTGTTTACTTAATGACAGACTTTAATTGAGTCGGGAGGTGACAAGTATATGGATGAGGCATTTCAGCAGCAGATGGGCTGTGGTAGGGCCAAAGGCGGGTAATGTTACTGACATTGGAAGTCTTTGTGATGGAGAGGATATGAGGTCAGAAACTTAACACAGGATCGAACAGGATGCCAAGGTCGTGAACAGTCTGGTATAGCCTGAAACAGTGGCTAGGGAGGGAGACAGAGTTTGTGGCGGGGCCTGAAGACAATGTCTTCGGTCTTCCCAATGTTTAGCTGGAGGAAGTTACGGTTCAACTGATGTTGGGTGGTGGACATGCTATCTGACAGCATAGAGGCAGTGTAGAGGTTGAGAGAGGTGGTGAAGAAGTAAAATTGGGCATCCATGTGGAGGCTACCCCATGTCTGTAGATGATGAAGCCAAGGAGCATCATGAAATGAGGAAGAGGGGGCCAAGGATGGATGTGTGGGGGAACTCCAGAGATGACAGTGCAGGTGGGGTGGGAAGAGAGGCCATTGCTTGGGATACTCTGGCTATGATTTGATATATAATATTGGAACCAAGCAAGGCCAGTCCAAGGAGGTGAACATCAGTGGAGAAGCACTGGAGGAGGATTGTGCAATGGATTGAAAGGTTACAGAGAGGTTGAGGACAAAGAGGGATAATTTGCAATGGACAGTGTGTGACATCCGAAGTGTGACGACAGGAAGTATGCACATGCCTGTTAGTTTTCATAGCATATACATAGATTATAGAGATAGACGATGATTCTTGACTGTATCAATTTTTACTTATGTATGTGTTTCAGTCATGGGATTAATTACCAATTACCAATTAATTACAAAAAGGAAGCCAGCAGCACAAACAGTCAACATTACAGTAGATGAATTATTTAATTCAGGAGGCATTTGATTCAAAAATTTGTGTTATCAGACGATCTCTCTCCAACTATTTTGAAGGTACGTCTGGAAAAAAAAACCCAGCATAAATTAGCATTCAGCTGTTCCTGCCAACTCACTGGTATTTCATCGGTCTTTGTTATGGCTGGTCTGTGAAACACAAAACGAATGGATAATTCTGGGGACTGCTGCTTAATGAAATCTATAATAGAAATGACAGAAAAAAAGGTTATAGATATTCTGAAGAGCCCCACAACGCCTGATCAGCGAGGTGAGCAAACATAACTGTTGTCGCCTTTTGTTGGCTTAAAAGTGAAACCACAGATTTCAAAGTTCCTGCTGAAAGAGATATCCTTTTTATAGCGCCGCTACAACATCTTGCCAGGAGTGAATGGAAAATTACAGAAGAGGATTGACAGAGGACCCAGGACAAAAGAAGGAGCCAGCAGCTGAACGCACAGCCAACTCCCAGTTACGATATTGTGACTTTGTGCCTTTCCCAGGGGTGACTATCAAGATAAAGCGCAGAAGTGAGACATTCTTAATCTGGGGTGTGAAAAGAAACCAATTCTATTAAACTTGGTCACTGAGTAACACTGATTGATCCCCAGTAGCCAATTGTGCCATTGTGTGCAAGGATCTTTAGACACCTATTAAACGTGTCTTGCAAAGTGCATCAGATCGTAATGTTCCTTTGATAAAATGTTAGTGCGACAACTCCATCTTATTGCATTTACTTGCCGAGTTGTATGTCCATTGATATATTCCTTCCCTTCTCCCTTCTTCTCCTGATGGCCTTGATTCCACAGGTGTCAGCCAATTTTCAGTGCTGCAGATGAGGTAACACATCTGTTTGATGCCAAGAGGGTGTGTCAAAGATTATGACAACCCCCTCCCTCCATCAATCATTTATAAATGCCAACTTACAAAACTTGGAAAAGCTGACAATTCAAAATACAGCATACAACTGCAAAACAAATCTCAATAAAGGTCTATGACTGAAGCCACTGCTTCAAAGTGACTGAACAAGTTAAATTCCTTCTTATTAAATTGAAACTCTGAACTTTTATTAGTTTTTTGGGATCACATTCTACAATTTTGTTTGTTTTTCTGTGAAAATTGCCTCACATATGACATACAAAATATGTTGTGCAGTGAGACATGGGTCGTGAAATTCTTAAAGGGATACATGCAACTTTCAGGTAAGTTTAGATTTTTGCTTTTGTACTGGTCTCTTTACATTTTATTTGAGTAGTGGCTTGGTGTAAGACATTTAGAAAGTTGTTAAAGTGCGAATGGAGTGCAGGGAGTGCTGCTGAATATTTGCAAGGCTTTGGCTCTGAAAGGAAGGCCTCTGAGAACACCACTTGCGCCCAGTCCTGGGGCTCTAGTTTCAGTCCCCATTGGGCTGCAGCATGACATGGAGATGGAGCAGAGGCAGCAAAGGGGACAAGCTGCTCACAGAGGGAGGAGGAGGAGGAAGAGGAGGAGGAGGAAGTGGAAAAAGTAGAAGAGGAGGAAGCAGAATAAAGGTGGCAACCCAGACAGCCCCTTTCTGGCTGGGATATCCGGGTTCGAATCATCTGCCTGCGGTACCAGTGAACACAACCCCAATTCCCCTTTCAACATTTGTCCCACACCTTACCTTCTCTCTGTTACTGACCATCACAGCGTCCTCTTGGCCACAATACTGAAATAAAAGCCACCACAAAGCAAACTTTTCAGTCCAACTTTATCCAAAATTACATCAAAAAATCAGATAATCACCCTGTTCATTCCCTTAGTGAGTGTCTTGCGTGTACCTTTAGCTATCCAATGCTCTTACGCAGTGTTACCCCAGTGGCTGCAGCACAGCTGGTGGAAGGCTGCTGACTTTCAGTGGGGGAGACTGAAGATGGCCTTGCAGGATGATCTCAAGGAGCTGGTGGCTGGGAGTGTGAAATTGAATGACTGTGTTTCTTCTTCTTCTTCTTCTTCTTCTTCGCTCTCCTCTCCCTCTTCTTGGTCAACTACTGGATGGGCAGGCTGGATTCTTGGGTGTCTGAAATGAGGCAGGCACAAGGGTAGGGTTGTGGTGAGGGGAGGGGGGTAAAGCAAGAGGTGCATGCTTACCCCATGTGCAGCTTCAGAATAGATTGTGGGATGAGGGGGAAGTGGGGTGTGAGAAGAAGGATAACGTATGACGATACCGGCATCTTGTATTCTTTCAGCCCCACTGCTGACCACGGGCTTAGCCATGCCCCTGCCAAGAATGGCCAGCACTCTCTCCTCCAAGGGGGTGAGGTGAAGCTAGGAATGGGAGGTGTGCCTCGTGTTTGGTAGAGATTGTTGGTAGGTGAGTGATGGGTTGAGCAGTGTGTGAGGCTAGTGGTGCAGTTGGTAGGAGACAGCTTTTGAAGATGTATTCACTGACCTCCACCACTAGTCTGAGGTCATGAAACTTCTTTGGGCACTGGAGCCAGGTACTGGGGGCGATACTGCTGGCAGTGACGGCCTCGGTGATCTGGTCCCACATCCTTCTTTCTGTGCAGAGGAACCCCTCTTCCAGTGTTCACCCCCTGCACAAAGCTCGAGTGGTGCGTGCGAGACCCTGGGTGCCCTTTGCTTGGCCTATTGAGCCATTTGGGTTAGTGCTGAAGCACTTTTAACATTTTTGATTGGCAGAAGGCAGCTCAACTTTAAGAGGTGCAGATTGCCTTTAAGAGACGTAGGCTAGCCTCGTGCGAACATCGAGAACTTGGGCCCCCTGCTGTGCTGAGCACACAGCCTGCCAGCAGCGTGTTCAGTGCTGGGCCATGCGCTACAATCATTATAATCAGCAGGCAGCACAAATTTGACGTGCTGCACGAGCTCCTTTGAACGGGTGCGGGCCTATCGCGCATCGCGGTGCCCGTGCCCATTTTTCAGCGCTATTTCACCCCCATGATCTTATCCTGACTTAAGCTGTAGCTGCACTCTATATTACATCAGTTACATTATGGAGAAAAATTGAAGCACAGAAAAATATAATTTTTGAAGGGGAACATGACGGTGCAATGTTTATTTATTATGGGGGTCTGCGGACATACTTTCCAAAGAACTTTTGATTTTTAACACTTTTCCGATGCATTTCCGGTATTTTGAAGTGTACTGAGATTCTTTTCCTTGTCTGATTTTTTTCTGTTCTTTTGCTGCACTTTCTTTTTTCCATATAAATTTCTGATAATTTTGTCCTGCTGTTGAAATTCAGCCTTAATTGTGCATCTTTCCCGCCCTCCATACATGTGTGTTTGCTCAGTCCCAATCCTATCGACCAATGAATAATGCACTGGGATTTGAACTGGTCAAATTAGTAAACGCAATCCAATCCAAAATAGATTGAGGTGAAACAGGTAAAGGCATGGGATAAAATGTGTTGCATGGTGATATGGTGTTAAGAGAAAATGCCACTGAACAAAGTATATTCTGTAAACATTAATTGATCTGTGGTTTGACTAAATTTTGAACAAAATAGCCTGACAGAGTTTGAATATAGTTACAAAGGTCAAAGGCCACAGTCACTAAGATTCCATCTTTAAAATAAGACTGAGGCCACGAAATTTGGGGGTTTAGCACCAGCCGTTAAGGTCCGTTTTAATGAAAAAATGGCGGCTGATTCGCTTCTGCCCACTTCCGGCGGGTCTCGCGGTGGCGGCCATTTTGGGGAGGTCGTTAGCACAACCATTGCTGGCACTCCTTCCACATAATTAGATGAGGTAAGTCATGACGTCAATGAGTGTACAACACTGACTTGACGCATGATCTGCCATTTTGGACATCTCCGCTCCTTTTACCGCCCTCTCCTAATCACGACCAGCAGACTAAGCGTTCAGCAGCAGGAAGGAGCCCCCAGCAGAGCTACTTAAAGGAATCATCAGCAACTTGCAGCTGACATGGTTTTTCAGTTCTACTGGCTCTGTCCAAGTTTATGTAACTCTTTGGAGCTTTTTACAGTTATTTAAAGTTGCTGAGGTCACAGGGAGTATTGCTACAAGAACGCCTTGATTCTCATTGAAAGGTTTCTGCTCAGACCACTTGCTCACTTTCATGGGGGCTGTACTTGCAATCCAACTTGCGCTCGAGTATGACAGGGAGATGGAGCAGAGGCAGCGAAGAAGAGGACAAGATGCTCGCAGAGGGAGGAGGAGGAAGGGCAAGAAGGCTCTCAGCAGGAGGCCTTACCCACCTCGGGTCTTCCGAGAGCACTTCTCCTACCTGCACTTAAACCAGGAGTAGTGTATTAGGAGGCTCCGCTTCACCAAGGAGGTGGTCACAGAACTCTGTCACCTCCTGGAACCAGTCCTGCAGTCTGAGAGCAGGGTGACCACAGCTCTCCCAGTGGCCCTCAAGGTCACCGCGGCCCTCAATTTTTTTGTCACTAGATTCTTCCAGTCTGCAGCAGGCGACATAGCTAACATTTCCCAGTTCACTGTCCATCGCTGCATCTGGGAGGTCACATAGGCTCTCTACTCCAGGAGAAGGGACTTCATTGTCTTCCCACTGAACCAAGAGAAGCAGGATGAATGAGCATGTGACTTTGCCAGGATAGCGAGCTTCCCCATGGTGCAGGGGGTGCCATCGACTGCACACATGTAGCTCTGTTGGAGCACAGATTGCTGGCCTGCTGCGACACCCTGCAAACCTCTTTTGACACTCGTAAACCCAGCGACGATGGCAGTAGTCTGAGCTTGCATGGCCGGGAGATCATCGGAGGGCCGGAGGAGCACGGGGGGGGGGGGGGCGGGGGGGCGGGTAGGGGGGGGAGGGCGGAGGAGCACAGGAAGGGGGCCAGGAGCACGTCGGGGGGCTGGGAGCGGCTGATTGGAGGGGCCAGGAGCACATCAGCGGGCCGAAGCAGCTGATCAGGGAGCCAGGAGCAGCACGGGGCAGGGGCCAGGGCAGCATGATTGAGGGGCCGGAGGGGCTCATCATGTGGGGGCCAGAGGAGCAGGGGTTGGGGGAGGCAGATGACATCGGGGGGCCGGAAGAGCATGGGGAGGTGGAGGCCTCGTTGGGGGGATCTGAGGCCTGGGGTGGGGGGGAATCGAAGGCCAGTGAAGAGAAATCGGAGGGCTTGTAGGGGGGTGTCCAATGGTGGGGGTTGGGTTAGGCGGGGACGCTGGATCCAGGAGCTCAGTGTAAAGGCACTTACCTTCTGAATCCAGCAGTCCTTGCCTTACTTTAGCTGTCGGGCTTCCCGAAGTCTGCTAAAGCCGACTAACCACTGTTAAATTTAAAATGGTGGTTAAATCTGAGGCACGCCAGCCTCATTATAATATTTAAATGGGAGACCCGCCTCCTGGGAGCGGGTTGGCTGCCTGCGCGCCCCCCCCCCCCCCCCCCCCCCCCCCCCTCCATTAAAACCGGAAGTGGGCAGTGGAGGCGTGTTCTGGTTGGGATTCAGATTTTTAACACTTTAACTTCCCACCCGACCCCAACCCACCTGGTTTTTTGGGTTAGAATTCCCCCCAATGTGACTCTCTTCACAATTCAATTATTTTTAATGCTCCTAGTAACACAGATTTGAAGGGAACTTTCCTGTAGTGAAGTCGCTGATATTATGCTGCCTTTCCTTGTTATGATCATGAATTTACCATGGACCAAGGTCAATGAGATTGCTCCGACCATGTTGTTCCCACTGATCAAACGCAATAGTCAAATCAATGAGCAGAAGTTATCGTGGAAATAGTTACCAGGGCCGGGAATTTCCATAGATCTCCACCCGCTCCACCACCATAACTTTGCCCAAAGTGCAGTGGAAACCCTATGTATGCCCGTAAACAGGTTTCCGCCACACTTCCAGTGAAGTCACGGTGGCAAAGTGGGAGCAGCTCCGAGGAACTTTCTGACCCTTGTTACTAGGAACCTGAAGTCTTCTGATAGAGAGAGAAGGCCTTTACCGCCACTGTTAGGAGCCTACTGCCACCTTTCAGCAGGTGGTCCCGGCGAGCTGCACTAACTGGGGCAGACATCTCACTTGAAGGATGTCACCTCCAAATATGTAGCACTATCTAGTACTGTACTGCACTGGAGGATCCACTTAGATTATGAGCTCAAACTCCTGGTTATGCAGCTCAAACCCACAAGCTTTTAACTAGAAGTAACTGTGGAAACAGGCCAGGCAGGCACTTAATTTTTTTGTGTTACTGCCCTTTCCCACGTCCTCTTTTAAACATTTCCATTCCAATGATGTGCGAATTACTAGATCCTAGATGTTTCCCAATTTTAACCTTATTTATCATACCTGGCTCATTCCCAGGATTGAATTCGGAACTGCCTTTGACCTTGTTGGCTGTTGAACAAACTGCAAGGAAGCAATCCTACACTAACTGCAGAAGGAACAGGCATCTTGCTTCTTTTGTTTTCCAGGCAATTTCTTGGTGAGTGAATCACTTATGATCAATGTTCTGCCTTAACTCCTGACCATGCCTGGGTCTATCTTTTGATCTTGTTCTATAACGATGGCCAAGAATCACATTCTTTCCTATTTTTATTCTTAACATCAATTCAGTAGGTCTCCACTGCAGCAGTCAAAACACATTCATTCCGCTGACACATATCTTTCTGCACCCATATCATCTTCTCTCCTCTTACTTTGTTGTTTCTATCCCTCCTGCAAACTCTATACCATGACCTTTTAATCTCTGACACTCCAATTGATTATCACCTCACCCTAAATGCTTATGTTTCCAACCCTGCAATCGTGTTATGTATGCTCCAAGCCTTCATATAAAAATATTTAGCTCATCACTATCCATTTTATTACTTAATTTCCCCTTCCTTCTCATTTTTAACTAGAATATTTAACTGTAAATTAATTCCCTTGGGGTTCACTTCTCCTTGGCTCAGAAAATTCGCAGGTGTCCCAGACAAAGACACAGCAGCAGTTGAATTTTGTTGCCTCAACAATGGTAACCGTGAGGGATTATGGAGTGTCCGCCTCAAATTCGGCTGCCCTCAAAAGTTTGTCACCATCCTCCGCCTGCTTCACGACGACATGCAAGCTGTGATCCTGACCAACAGTTCCACCACAGACCCAATTCATGTACTGACCGGGGTCAAGCAAGGCTGTGTCATCGCACCAACGCTCTTCTCGATCTTCCTTGCTGCAATGCTCTATCTCACCCTCAGTAAGCTCCCCGCTGGAGTGGAGCTAATTTACAGAACAAACAGGAAACTGTTTGACCTCTGTCGCCTCCAGTCCAGATCCAAGGTCGTCCCTTCCTCTGTCGTCGAATTACAGTATGCAGACGACGCTTGTGTCTGCGCACACTCGGAGGTCGAACTCCAAACCATCATTAACACCTTCACCGAAGCGTATGAGAGCATGGGCCTTACACTAAACATCCGTAAGACAAATGTCCTCTACCAACCTGCCCCCGCCACACAGTACTGCCCCCCGATTATCAAAATCCACGACAAGGCCTTGGACAACGTGGACCACTTTCCATACCTCGGGAGCCTACTGTCAAACAAGGGCAGACATCGATGATGAAGTTCAACACCACCTTCAGTGTGCCAGTGCAGCCTTCGGTCGCCTGAGGAAGAGAGTGTTTGAAGACCAGGACCTCAAACCCGGCACCAAGCTCATGGTCTACAGAGCAGTAGTAATACCCGCCCTCCTGTATGCTTCAGAGACATGGACCATGTACAGCAGGCACATAAAAGCACTGGAGAGGTACCACCAATGCTGCCTCCGTAAGATCCTGCAAATCCATTGGCAGGATAGGCACACCAACGTCAGTGTTCTCGCTCAGGCCAACATCCCCAGCATCGAAGCTTTGACCACGCTCGATCAGCTCCGATGGACGGGTCACATTGTCCGCATGCCCGATACGAGACTCCCAAAACAAGCGCTCTACTCGGAACTCCGACACAGCAAGAGAGTCCCAGGTGGGCAGAGGAAACGCTTCAAGGACACCCTCAAAGCCTCTTTGAAAAAGTGCAACATCCCCACCGACACCTGGGAATCCCTGGCCCAAGACCGCACAAAGTGGGGGAGAAGCATCCGGGAAGGCGCTGAATACCTCGAGTCTCTTCGCCGGGAGCAAGCGGAAGCCAAGCGCAAACAGCGGAAGGAGCGCACGTCAACCCAAGCACCCCACCCACCCGCCCCTTCAACCACCGTCTGCCCCACCTGTGACAGAGACTGTAGGTCCCGCATTGGACTCATCAGTCACCTGAGAACTCATTTTTAATATGGAAGCAAGTCATCCTCGGTTCCGAGGGACTGCCTAAGAAGAAGAAGAAAGAACCAACCAAGATCTTGTGTCTCTTAATCATGCTCTTGTGAAGATCCCTCCACATAGAGAGAGAGAGAGAAGGAAAGAATGATGGGAGGAAGACTTTTGGAGTGCAGTCACTGTTATGTGGGAAAATGCGGCAATTTGTGCACAGCAAGGTTCCACGTAAAGAAAATGAATGAATGACCAGACAATCTGTTTTTGGTGGTATTGATTGAGGGAAGCCTGTTGGCCAGGACACCCAGAAAGAAAGAAAGAAGAACGTGCATTCTTATAGTGCCTTATCACATGTCGGAGACATCCCAGAATTGTTTTTACTTTTTGAAGTGCAGTTCCTGTTAAGCAATGCAGCTCAGCCCTCCTGTACCACTCTGCTTTTTCCCAGAAACAGTCTCTGTTGTCTAAAAATAAACAACAAGCATCTGGTCAATAACTTAACACTCATGATCCTGTTCATAAACACATCACTTCTATCAATGACATGCAACAGCTTAGAAAACACAACATTACATCTCTTTTTCTGCAAGATGTCTGAAATTCCTCATAGTCCGGCTCTTAATTTGTTTATTCCAAGATGCTGATATGAACTAACTTATCTATCTTCTGCTCAATATCCACATTCACTGCCACTGATAGGTGAATCAAACCCCCAAATCAAGCCTTACAATCCTCCGAGATCTCTTCGCTCCTCCAATTCTAGCCTCTTGAACATCCCCAATTTTAATCGCTCCATCATCGGTGGCCATGCCTTCTGTTGGCTAGGCCCTAAGCTCTGGAATTCCCTCGCTAAACCTCTCTGCCTCTCTACCTCTCTCTCCTCCATTAAGTTGCTCCTTAAAACCTACCTCTTTAACCAAGCTTTGGGTCACCTGCCCTAATGTCTCTTTATGTGGCTCGGTGTCAAATTTTGTTTGTTAAACGCCCCTGTGAAGTGCCTTGGGACATTTTACTACATTAAAGGCGCTATAGAAATGTAAGTAATTGTTGTTGTTAGCTGAGTCCTTAGCTTCGGTTTTTATGGGGGGACAGGGGGACGGTGTGCATGCGCCCGGTGGCCCACCCGGAGAGTTCGGCGAGGTGGAAGCCTTGCTGATCTTAACAGCAAGGCCTCATTTAAATAAAAGTTCTTGGAGTCCCACCTGACACCTAGCCGATTCACTACCTGGCTGGCGGGCGGGAGAGGGAATTTGGCCACAGGAGGCTGCAAGCTGGGAATCCGTGGAATATTTAGCTCGTGGTCCCTGGCAGTCAGTGAGAGGAGGAGTCCCAGGGTGATCGTGGATCGAGGGGAGGCCGGGGTTGGTGTCCCAGGCCAATCGTGGGGATACCAGGGCTGGGGTCTTGAGGGCAATCAGAGATCGGAGAGGACCCTGGGGCTGGGGTCTTGAGGGCTATCAGAGATCGAGGGGAGGCCGGGGCTGGGGTCTTGAGGGCTATCAGAGATCGAGGGGAGGCCGGGGCTGGGGTCTTGAGGGCTATCAGAGATCGAGGGGAGGCCGGGGCTGGGGTCTTGAGGACGATCAGAGATCAGCGGGGAGGCCAGGGCTGGGGTCTTGAGGACGATCAGAGATCGGCAGGGAGGCCAGGGCTGGGGAGGCCCAAGGAATCCTTGCGGGCCCTGGGGGTAGCATTCCTGCTTCTCCTGGCCCACAAGGAGTTCTTGCAGAGGTCATTTTTAAAGACTTACCTTGGACTCTACTGGCCAGTCTTGCCTCCTGCTGCCAGCTGCAGACATTGCAGGACGCACCCTCACTTCAGGTTAATATTACGCCGCGCGCCGATGATGTCATTTGGGCCTGACATTTGAATATTAAGTAGGCCCCCACCTGCTTTAGTGGAAGCCTTGTTGATGGCATGATTCGCCGTCATAAAAGTCATGGTGGCTGGGAGGTAGAATTTTTTAAATTTTACCTCATCCCAAGCACCATTCTCGATGGGTGAGGGGGGGGTTAAAATTCCGGCCAAATCTTGGAGCTGACTGTTCAAAAAGCTATCACCTTCCACTCTCAATATTTCTCTGCTACTTTCTCACACCAGAATTTCCTCCCTTTTACAGCTAAACTGCACTGACTCTTCCTTAAATTCCACAACAAGCTCCTTTTGACAAAAAAATTGTTTCATGGTTCCCAAAGCTCCCCACCACTGGGATTTTCCACGCCTCATGTCTGGGTCTGTTGTAGACTAATTAATGGAGACTGATTGCTATGATTAGTCAAGAACTCCATTAGCATTGTGTCATGTGACTACCAGGATGGTAGAAGACGAACTAGATGGACTGTGGTCTTTTTTCACCCAGCAATTCCTATGTTCCTATGGATGTAGGTGACCCTAAATTTATTTCCCATCCCTAGTTGTCCTGAGGAGGTGATGGTAGGCCTTCTCCTTGAGCTGCTGCAGTTCCTGTGCTCCACCAATGTGGTTAGGTAGGGAATTCCAGGATTCTGACCTTACGACAATGAAGGAATAGTGGGCCAAGGTGTGTGACTTGGGGGTGAACTTGGAAGTGATGGTGTTCCCATGATATTGCCACCCTACGGTGATATCGAGCACATGAAACTAATTCAACATTAACATTAACAGATAGATATCAATGGTCAGATACTCGCTGTAGTTGATACAGTAATTCACACATATTAGAAACAGATGAATGGGAAAATTATGCTTCAATTAGGTTTTTATATTCTATGCATGGTTAATAATTATATCAGATCAGGTATCCATTAAATAGCAAAAGGCTTTATGAACTTATTTAGCATTCTATGCACACTTGCCAATATCTATTTAAAATTGGGATCAGTGATACAATGAGATCTGTTCACGATTTGATTGCAGTTATATATAATTAAACTCTCTCTTTGTGAAGAGACATTTTGGAGAGAAGCCGTACCTTCGTCAATATTTCATCAGCATAAGAGGGTGTCAGTTCACTTCTTAAATAGTCAAGGGATGTTTTTGATGGGCAATGACACAGTATCAAGCACTCTCAGGTCAGGTACATTACAGGTGCCAACCTGATGCCATTGAGCCAATCCTAGGCAATCTGGCCCTCAAAGCCCAGGCAACTGTTTTCTATTTGTGCTTATATTTCTTACTTGCTTGTTTTCCCTGTTTGAATTTTGCAGGCCTGGAGGTTTGGAAACATCTGTGTGTAGCACCGTTGCCTCACTGGTGGATAAATACCCATGCCCACTAGGAACTGGACTGACACTGCCCCCAACTCATTTCACATAGGACTCGTACAGCCAGGAGATTTTCAATTGGACAGGTTTCGATGAATGATATGGTAGACACTAAAATGAATGCAACACCTCTGTTTCTCCACTCTAATTCTCAAGTCCCAAGCAGCTGGAAATTCCTTTTCAGAGTCTTCACTCATCAGTCCCCTGGTGCTTCCAATGATAGAGGCTTTGGGTTAAAGGGAGGCTTTATAGAAAAAGGGTTATAAGTAGACCCTGATCTTCCCCCACAAGTGGTTTTAAGTAGACCTTGATCTCCTCCCACGAACCATCAGTCTCCACCATTTATTAGTCCACTGATTACAGATGGTTCGTCAGTCCATGGGAATCGAACAGCACAAGAACAAAAGTCATTGCTAAAATACAACATCAGAATTGAGTGTGTTTTAATTTGTTATTTATCTTTTAAACCTCTGGTGAGGTTGCTTCCACATCAAAGTGAAGGATGGCAGTGCCAGGGAATGGAATGTTTTTTCTGTTATTTATAGCCTGTGTCATTATCATGCACTCCCAGGTCCGGTACAGCACAGATTAGAAGAAAGAAAGAAAGATTTGCATTTATATAGCGCCTTTTACGACCACCGGACGTCTCAAAGTGCTTTACAGCCAATGAAGTACTTTTGAAGTGGAGTCACTGGTGTAATGTGGGAAAGCAGAATGAAGCTTGGCTCTGTTCCCCCAGTGTGTTTTAACCCCAATCTCCAAAGTGCACTCTCTGTGGCAACTGTGTAACTTTTCCATTTCCCATGCTTGCCACCTTTGAGTGACATTATAAATTTAGTGCCAGTTTGTGCCAAATTGTGGGCAGTGAAGACTGCCCCAAATTGATAACAGTTCGGAGCCTTACAACCAGCAGGGCATCCATTAATCTGCGTTAGGTTTATTCCTCGGTCCCAGAGGTGAGAGTACAATATGCTAATTATTGTGCCACCTGATCCCTTCTTAATGAAGCAAGAATGAACTATACTGTTCCATGTTTTCGTAAACACAAGTACAAATCATGCAATGGAGCAGGTGCTCTAAGATGGAGTTCCCTTGCCCTGTCATCTCAGCATGTACACTTCATTTAAAATGGTAATGCAAATTATATTTGAAAAGAAGGAACAAACTCTAATTGTTGAGGAGTGGTGTTGGGGTAAATATACATTGCTCCTTGTGTTTACCCTTTTAAATTATGCTTTGCTGGTGTTGAAAGGCAGAGTTGACTAACATGGAATGATACAGGATGCTAGATCTGCACCCTTTTCTACCACAGAGCTGAACCCACTACTGTGAGTTTAATTTGGATACCCCTCAGTAACCCCTTTGTTGTCCCGAATTCACTGTATCTATTGAGCTAGTAATAAGTAGTCAGCTCAACAACAGTTCAACAATTATGGTTCTTAGTTCAGAGTGTCAAATGTCGGTCGGACTCAATAGTTGCATACATTCAGTACTTCATTGGTTAACAAGTTGTTTGAATAACTTACAAGGAAAATGACATAGGGCTGACTTCCCATGTGTGCTAGCTTAAAACAATATTACCCGTTTGAAAGTTGATCAGTCTTCGCGCTGGTGTCCTACAACAAGTCCCGGACTTGTGGCTCCTCCCTTCTCGAGTGTGATGCCTAGGTTCTCGCTGCTAAACTAGCTCTTGGCTCCCTTCTTTTATATCTATATTTTTACTACCTATGTGCCGCCCCCGCTCCCCCCCCCACCCCCCACTGATAAGACTGTTTGCACAAGGTTGCTCTAATCAGTCATGAGACCTCTTGACAGTTAGCTCACAGCTTCTGTGATCATCACAACAGAATGGTCAAGGCGTGCCATGTGCAGATTCGGCCATTTTGTCTGAGATGTGTCCATCCTTAGCCAATCAGTATCCTTGGTCGTTTAGGGAATTCCAGAGGTCCCTTATTATGTGATTTGCGACTGCTCAACCGTTAGACTAGGTTGTCACCCTTATCTTGAGTTAATGATTGTCGTAGACGCGATCATCCTGCAAGCTTGTCATCCCTTGCAGGCCTGTTAACTATGTTATTTGAGCAGCCCTAGGCCCCCAGCTTCAAGGTTTTGTTTATTTGAGATCTCACTGTGGCTGCAGTTTTCGCAGTCCTCGACCATTTTCTAAAGGCAACCATTTTACACAATTCACCAGTTCATATTTCTACACACCTCATAGATTATATTGATCACCTTTCATAGTTAGTAGCCTCCTCTGGTCTTCCATCTTCATCACTTGCCCCATATCCATCCTTTCGAGTCGCCCCTTCAATCTTTTTTCCAATCGCATCATACTTCTCCAGGTGACACACAGACACAGGAATATTACAATATTTAGAATAACTGTAATGTGTGAGAATATTCTAATCCATGGGTGTATATTGACATTTGTACCCCAGTTCCATATTTCATCCCACCATGTGTCTATCTTGATGCTCTTTATGTCCTTGCCAATTTCCTTTGTGTTCTGTTCCACTCGTATGTAAGTCTGATGTACCAGTTCAAGCTGATGCTTGATCCTAATCAAATGTTCCTTCTCTAATTGGATACTGATGTCATATTTTCCAAAGTAATTGTCTAAGTTTCCTTTCAGGCTGTCAGCCACATTAATCTAAACAGTTTCTCTTTGCTCAATATCGATAATTTCTTCATTACCCAATCTCATAGGTATTAAAGGGTGCAGACAGAAAGTCGGGGTTTCTATGGGACATTCCCTGTTCCCATAGTGATAGCTGACCTCGGTTGTGGTAAAACAGTAAGTTCCATTTCCCTGATAGCCGGTTCTCATGATTCTTCCAGTGGTAGATTCCACTACCAGCGTACAATTTAGGGTTTTGATTCCATTGAACCCACATCTTGCCGCGTTAGTTGGATAAATCTTATAGGGGCATATTACCGTTTGGTCAGTTTGTTGACATTGATTAATGGGTGGTATCGACTAGGGTACCATCTAGTTTGACAGCATATGGTAACAGATTATCAAACCTCATCCATATTCCTTCCTGTATTATCCCTATATTCTTAACCTCCGCTAACTTCATTCCTTCTTGCTCTCCCATTACTGGTACACCGATAATCATTCCCAAAGCCATGCTGCTACTACTCCCTGAGCATTCTTCGTTGAACCATACCTTGCTGAGCTTCCTTAACTCACAATCTCGAATCTGGTTTGACTGATTCCCTCTGAGTAATCCTCTCAATTGGGTGCTATTGATCCAGAGGGGTATGTCTCCATGATTGGCTAACATTAGGTTTTCCCGTAATTGATTTAAAATCCAGTCTCCATAGATGCTACACAATACCTCGGTTTGGGTTACATTGTTTGCCCGTCTTTTCTCGCTTATTATTTTATGAATTGTTCTAGCATGTCCTTCTAGCACCATTATTATTTGTCCTTCAGCGCCTGCCGCTCTCTCTCCTGCCTGTGTGGCTTGTCCTTGATTATTATTCATTTTCTCCAACAGCTCCTTCACTTGGGTAGTTAGCGTCTTAATTTTACTATTCAAATTAGTTATATCCAAGGTATTTACTGTCGCCATACCGGCTCCATAAGCAGTCCCTATATCATTTACTGTACTTCTTCTCCTTCTTCTCTCACTTGTTCCTTCCTGGGTACGGTTCCCCCCAGTATTATTGCCTATTTCCTGTTGGAGAAACCCTTAATCAAGTCTCGGTGAATTTCTTGCCGTTTAGTAGGACACCAGGCGGGCAGCTGGATATCTGACATATTCAAAACGACGGGTACCAATGCATACTGTACATTATCATACACAATCTTGCCAGTGGTTCTGAATACAACTCCTCCCTTTGGTCCGAACGTTTCTTGGGGACATTCTCTCAGAGGAGCCAGAGTGGGTGGTAATGGGGAAGTGGTCATAGGGGTGGTAGTTGGTCCTGGGGTGGGGGTGGAAGGGAGCTGATGAACTATGATCTTCCCTTGACTTTCGCAGGAGCAATTAGGTCTCTGGGAGACCCTTGCATTAGAAGTCAGGTTTCCCACCGCCCTATTACTACTACATCCCATGAATAAGTGTAAACTCTTTGCCTGTGGATCCATCTGACAACATACCTTTCTCCCCTCGATGGTACAATTTGGTCTACTTAGTGGATTGGCTCCTGACGATACTGTGTATATTCCACCCTTCTCGGCCTTTGCCTGCCAGACTATATATCGTTTACCTTGGTTAGTATGGCTGCAAGTCACACACACCCTAGTCAGGTTCCCCACATAGCTAGTCTCGTGGCATGTCCTAGCCATCCCACCACAGCTACATTCATGGTTTCCATGGGTAGGGGCCTTCCAGTGACTAAACTCAGTGATACAATTCGCGCTATTATAGTCTTTTTCCCCAGAGGTGAGAATCACCTTCTGTTCACCTCGTACCCTGTTTAATTCGACACATATCATAAGTATACAAGTTATTATTATAGAACACGTCATTGTCGAACCGCCTCTATTTCCTCTTGTCCTTCTTCGTTGTTCTGTTGGTGTCCCCTATTCTTTCATATTTGATGGATGATCCATAGGATAAAGAATGTTCCGAACATCAAAAGTCCCAGATGGGAAAAGGGTCCAGAACAGCTCCTCACTCCATTCTTGATAGCGGTTGCGATAGTCGTCTGAGGTTTTGACTGGAATTATTTCCAGCATTCATTTCTAAACACATACAAACATGATCAAGATACTAGCTGCTCTTATGTACACTTTATTAATTATTTCTTATATATCAGTCACCCTTTGTAAACGAGGGGTCTTTGAGGAGCGATCCATTCCAGGTAGGCGTGCCCAACCCTGGAGTTGGTGAGTGGAGGCCATGAAATTTGCTGACCCGGTACTCGCTGTCTCCCTTATTGGTGAGTTAGGAGGAGATTCATTTGGGTCCCGTTCGTCATTTAGGAACAGGTTCCCTACTCCATCCACCAGACCTGTTGAGTCCTGATCGGACCTATCTGATTGGTTACTGTCATCTGAACCATCATTTCCTTCATCCAATCCCTGGGGATCTAAAGCATCCAGTTGTACATGGTACTGGTGAAAACTATCCACTTTCCCGAAAGTTTTTAACTGATTGATGTGGTGCCATTTGTACTTTCCTTGTCCGTCCATTGTCTTATATACGGACGGATTAGCTTTTTCCATTACTCTAAAGGGTCCTGCATATTTTGGGCTCAGGAATGTTCCCTCCCTTTAGACCTTAACCATGACCTGGTCACCTATCTTGACTTCCCATGGGTGGGTTTTCCCGTCAAAATAGGCTTTACTTTTCTGATGCCTTTTTCCCATTTTTACGGCTGCAGTCATTTTTGCCGCTTCCAAATACTTCACCAAATCGGTCATGTAATCTTCAGATGACAAGGATGTCTTCTGGATTTCACTTAGGTCCATACCCTTAAATGCCTCGATACCTTTCATAATCCTTCCTGTCATTAACTCATGTGGTGAGTAGCCGGTGGATGCTACCACCGTGTTCCAGATGGCCATTAATGCATAAGGGAGCACCCTATGCCAGGAGGTATGATTTTGTTGGACCAATTTCCTCATCATAGTTTTTAGGGTCCTGTTCATTCTTTCTACTATCCCACTGGACTCTGGATGGTATGAAATGTGAAAATCCTGTTTTACCCCAGCCAACTGCATGACCGATCTCATGACCTGCCCAGTAAAATGGGTCCCTTGATCTGAGTCGATGCTTTCTGGTAGTCCCCATCGGGAGAACACTTCTTCCATTAGGATTTTGGCGGTAGTGGCAGCTGAATTGTTATTGGTTGGGAAGGCCTCAATCCATTTAGAAAATACATCAAATATTACCAATATGTACTTCTTTCCTCCTGGGCAGGTGGGCAGTGGCCCGATATAATCTATCTGAAGTTGGGCCCAGGGGCCCTTGCCCTGTCGAGTGCATCCCATTAAAGCCTGATTCTTGTATTTCCCAGGGTTGTTTTGAGCACAAATCAAACAGTTCTTGACGTATTTCTCTACATCTGATTGTATTTCTGGCCACCAACATACATCCCTAATCTTGGCAGTAGTTCTATCTATCCCCTGGTGTCCTCCCACATCACGGAACTGGTAAATTATTTCGGGTCTATCCACCTCTGGTACCACATATTTTCCGTTCTTTAGCACCACTCCTTGATTTAAAGTTAAACCGGTTCTATATTGACTATATGGTTCGGGATAAGGCTTTCCTAATTGGATATTGTTCAGATCCGGGTCAGAGCTTTGGCTCTCCCTTAGATCTATTACTGTCTTGGAGGATACCTTGACAGCTGAGAGGGTTTCTGTTAGTGTCCCTTCCTTTCCCTGCAGAGGGTCCCATAGGTAACCATCAATGGCTCCTTGTTTTGCTGCTTCATCTGCTAATTGATTTCCTAATGGTGCGGTTTTTACATGGGCTTTAACCTTTTTCATTATATATTGTCCCTGATTGGCCATGGCCGCGTCAAAGATAACTTTAAGAAGTGGGCCCGTTGTTAATGGTTTCCCGTCTGCCGACGTAAAACCTCTCGCTTGCCAAATGGGTAAAAAGTCTGTTAGGCTGTTGCAGGTGTAACTGCTGTCTGAATGAATTTCCACCGGTGGGGGAAATGATTCTGGGTGCAATACTACATATGCTATGGCACTTAGTTCAGCTATTTGTGCTCCTTTTGATCCTTCTAGTTTAATTGGGGTTGTTTCAAGAACCCTTTTCCCATCCTCGGTCATAGTTACCACTCCGAATCCTGTACACTGTTGTCCTTCCCGTATTGATGATGAACCATCTACGTAAACATGAGTTTTAATTCTTATATCATTATCACCCTCCCTTAATTTTGTCTGAAAGGGCACTTGATGACAAAATTTTACACTCATGTTGGTCCCCGGGGTATAACATGTTTTGTGCTAGGCTAGTTTGCTTTGGCTCATATCGAATATGGATATCCCTTCCTTGTAGGAGTAGCATACATCTAGCTATTTTGTGAACTAACTGCCCCTTCTTTAAAGTTTCCATCCAGGAGCATTTTAATAGGAGTATGTGGGGTAAGAATGATCAAAGGTTAAGTCCGACTGTAGGGGAGAATTTATGTACGGCCCAAAATACACTGAGTAAGTTTTTCTCACAGGGTGAGAACACTGTTTCTACGGGGGTCAGAACTCTGGACGCGTAACCAACAGGTTGGAGCTTTCCAGAGTGTTCCTGCAGTAATACCGCTGACAGACCATCTTCGCTAGAGGCCGTTTCCAGATAAAAGCTCGAAGACATGTCTGGGTTTCGTAATGCAGGGGCTTGGATCAATGCTGATTTTAATTTACCGAACGAGTTCGCATGTTCTTGGGTCCATTCCCATAGCACCCCCTTTCTTAGTAGATTATACAAGGGTTTGGCGACCACAGAGTAGTCCTCAATGTGATCCCAGCAGTACCCTGTAATCCCTAAAAAGGACCTGAGGGATTTTACGTCTGTGGGGGTGGGTAAGGTGGCGGCAGACTTCTTTCTATCTTCGGTCACCTCCCGTGCCCCCTGGGTTACTTGCATCCCTAAATATTGCACTTTTGGTTTTCCAATCTGTGCCTTTTTTGGGTTTATTTTAACCCCTAATCTGTACAGAGTTACTAATAGTTCTTGTAACAGGATCTCGTGCTCCTCAAGGGTGTCTGTTTGGAGTAGGATATCATCTACGTACTGAACAAGGGCTGAGGGTTGAGAAAATCCCTTTAACCCATTTGCCATCATATTCGAGAATATCGAGGGGCTATTGTGGAAACCTTGGGGCAAACAAGTCCAAGTGTATTGTTGTCCTTTATGAGTGAATGGAAATTTATACTGACATTCCTTGGCCAACGGTATGGACCAAAATTCATTACTAATATCCAATACTGTGAAGAATTTTGTGGTTGGGGAAAAATTGAGAGCAGCCTCTGGTGCGGTGACGACCGTGGGCGCTGCTGAAGGCCTGACTTTATTTAATACTCGGTAGTCTATAGTCATGCGCCAGGCTTTTGGACTGGCCAAATGGGTGAGTTATTGGTAGTTGCGATAGGTCTAAGTATGCCTTGTTCCAGGAGGCTATGGATAATGTTATCCACACCCTTTTCAGCTTCTACTGGGATTTTATACTGGGACAAAAATTCGGCCCTTGCCAGGTGAGTACGCACTGTGTACTCACCCGTAAGGCGTCCTGAAGTGCCGGTTTCCTGCATGCACTGCGCATGCGCGGGAAACCGGAACTTCCGGTCTCGTGAAGGGAGCGGTTCATAGGTGAACCGTGTGCGCGGTAGAGGCTGCACGCACGCAGCAAACTTAGGTTTTTTTTCAGGTTTCTCCGGGAGGGTAAGTATTGAAGAAGCTGCGCTTTTAAAAAGGAGGCGCAGGATCCGTTTTCAACAAGGTAAGTGGTTAATTAATTATAATTTAAACATTTTTTCAACAGGTTTATCTTTTTTAGATACTTTAAAGAAAGGTAAGTTTATTTTTAGCACTGTTAAAAAGTATTTTAATTTTTTCAAAAATTAAAATTTTTGTTTAAAGTAGTTATTTTATTTAACTTATAGTTATTTTATAAATGTGATGGTTTTTTATTTAATTTATTTGCAGTTTAGCTGTTCTTTTGGGACCGATTTCAATTCATAGATTTGACAGGTCTTCCTGTCAAATCTATGAATGAAAGATGGTCTGCTGCCATTGGCTCTCCATGGCCCACGTGATCCCAGGGGACGCATCGCGCTAACTGCGCCCCTGGGACACGCAAGCACTGCGCGCCGGCAGTTGGAGCAGGCCCAGGAGCTGAAGTCCCCGTGGGCCCAGAGGTCAACAGCAGGTGCGGTAGGTAGGTGCGCGCGCGATCCTTACCCCCGCAGGCAAGCCGGAGAGGCGAATTTCAGGGCCACTGTTTCTGGGGTGGGTGAGCGGGTCCTGTAATTAACACCTCTCCAGTGGTCCTACCACATCATGTTTGTGAGTGGCAAAGGCATTTAAATTCTGACTTAGCACCTTCTGCAACCCTGGCTCACTTGTCATTAATATGGGGTTAAAGGAAAACATTTTCATACAACACACCCGTTCATTATATTGACGGGTCGGTATCAAACCATCATTACATATTTCATGCAATCTCCAAATACGTCTGTTCGCGGGATCACAGGCTAGATTAAAGTTCCTCATGAAATCTATCCCGAGTATCGCTTCTTCTCCCTGCATTTGTGGTACCGATAAACAGGTATGCTTAAATTTTAAATTACCCAACTGGATGTCTAGCGGTTTAGTAAATGTGGCCATTTGCCCGTGTCCAGTAAAACTGCTCAGTAAAACTGTCACGTCTGTCAAATCGCTATGTGAGAGAGGGTGCTGGTTTCCCAGGCATGTCCTGGATCCACCTGTGTCCCATAAAAAGGTGGTATCGTGACTGAAGAGATCGCAAAGTCTCTGTTTGAAGAATGGACTCAGTCGAGAATATTTTGTGGACTTTATGGGATTTTTTTGAGGGTATTTTCCCTATGATGGGATCACCCTGTGCAGATATGTGAAAAACTGGTTTGTTAAAACTCCAGAGAACGCATGGCAGTTGGCTGTGACAAAAGAACTGTCAGTCATCCAGAATATGCAAAAGCACTTCTCACCTCCATCTCAGAAGAGAAGCAGAACAATGAACCCACTGGCCTAGCCAGCTGGAGAGGAGCCAGTTTTTCCCAACACAAAGACCAAAATATGTCCCAGACTTAGGGCCATTAGTCCAATCACGGAGTACACATGGGTCTGAGGATGACCCATCACTGATTAAGCACTGGAGTGCTTAGAAACAAAAGGATTTTAAAGATTGGCGGGAAAGATAGGGATAGCGAGACTCCTATAAAGATAAACCCTTTCCCACCATTCTCTCGCTCTCTCGCTCTCACTGCACCAAGATCGACCTAACAAGAAGTACCAGAGGAGCCGCCGAGCGGAGCGATCGAAACCGACTGTGTGTGGTGGTAAGCATGGTCTCGAGTGTCCCAAGCCGGTAACCCAATATCCCAGGCAAGCTTGGTGAGCTGTAAGGGCTCAGAGTTTTCTCAAAAGTGAAGTTTTTGGGCTATTCCGAGGGTGGGAGCTTCGTTTGGTTCAGCCAGGCGAAGGGGCTTATGCGACTGGGTAATTCGTTGGTAGGGGTGGAATTAGAGTCCACCATAGCAACAAGGGAATTACTGCTTGTCATAGTCCCCAGTTGTGTACTGTATGTATGTTGTTTGTAACCTGGATTTTTATTCTCCACAGAGACAGTGATTTCGTTTAGTAGTGCATGTTTTAGCCAGTGTATGTTAGACCAAATAAATATAAGTTTGATTCTTCACCGAAGCATTCCTGTCCATGACTTATTTCGTTTACACTCTGAATAATAATTCCCGGGTATAGAACTTTCGTAAGGCGGGGGCGATTCGAACCGTCCGTCTAGCAATTGGGCTAGGATCAAAAACCGCTTACAGTGACCTCCTACGGTACCTGACACTATAGGTCGTCCATGTTTGTCATATCCTATTCCACATATGATGTCCGAAATCGGACCCAGTCATTGGTCTCCCTGCTCTGGCCCTGGCTGTTCCTGGTAGGGTGCCATTCGTCCTAAGCCTCCTACCGCTCCTGTCCTAGTACTTCTTTTCAGGGCTCTACATTCTCGGGACCAATGTCCCTGTTTCCCACAGTTAAAGCACGCTCCCTTCCGTACTCCAATTCCCCTGTACTCTTGGTTCCCTCCTGTGTATCCCGGTGGTCCCTCAGTCTTCCATGTTGGAGGACCATTCCTCCCTTGATTCTGCTGAAACGCATGCACCTTCCCTTTTTGCTGGGACGGGGGTTTATTTTGGTCGTTTTGCCAGGCCATAAACATTTGTCTTAAGATCCAAGCTTCATTGTGAGTGGCCTCATTAGGGTCAAACATTCTACAGGCCTCTCGGCCATGGTCAGAAGCGTGCGAGATGATGGACTTTAGCCACAATGGTTTTTGGGTATCATCCAAGTCGTCACGCTCCAGTGTTCCAAAGACATTGCAGAAAACTATCCAAAGGCGTTCTGCATAGGCGCAGAGGGTGTTCCCCAGTGGCCTGTTTAAAACTTGCTAATTCCATCACAGGGTCCTTACTATTTATCCCTGCTACCTCGCGTACCGCAGCCCAGAGTCCTGCTGTGATACCTCCTCCTTTTTTCTGTTCTTGTGTCAAGCCCCCATAAATAATCGGTCCTAGACACAGGGTTATCAATTTCCTTAGTTCCCCGTCATCTAAACCCTGGGTTTCAGAGGCTTGCTTGACAGCGGCTTTCCATAACTCAAAACTAGTTTTCCCATCGTATTTTGGGACATTCTTAGCAATGTCGTTTAGTTGGGAAAGACTAAACGGGGTAGAATAGCTGATGGGGTCGTTGGCATTTTGCCCTGGGGTTCGAGTTGTTACCATGGGGTTCATGGGTAGCTCCGGAGTTGGAGTTTTATCAGGCGGTTCGGGGGCGTAGGGTGGTGGTCTCCCTTTCTCCTCTGGCTCAGGCCAGTCCTCCCTTTCCCGTTGATCATATGCATGAGCAGCCTCAGCTAGACTTGAGTAGTCTATATCGGCATCCCCTTCATCTGAAAAGGCACAAATTACCCCTTTTAGTGAGGACAACTGTGATCTTAATCCCTCAATGTCTTTATTACAACGGGTATGGTCGGCATGCACATATTTCTCCCGTTGGTGGGACTGTTGTATTACTCTAAGGGCTGATTTTAAATCCTGACATTTACCTTCTAAGGCATGTCGCTCCGCCTGTAATTGCTCTACCTGGGTTTTATATTTTTGAACTCGGGAGTTGCTCAAATCTACAGTCGTCATGCTGGCAGCCATGTGGAGGGTATGTAATCGCTTCTCATCTCAGAGCTCACTCACCTCCCTTTTTAACTCCTCAATATTTTTCCTATAGGTTTCAGAATCATCGGTTAGCTGGCTTTTTACCCTTTGCAGCTCATCTTTCACTTCTTGGGCCAAATTTCATTCTTTACTAATTCAAGATAACAGGCCGTCATTAGGAAGTATTTATATTCCCTTTTCTTTATTTTCTTTCCTGTACTGGTTACGGAGGTTTCCATAAACCTTTGTCCCATATTCTGGGTGGGCCATACTCTAGCTGCGGTGAGTGCCCAGTTTTTATAATTTCCTACCATTAGTTTATTATACTGTTCGTCCCAACTCTGGGAGGTCTCCCCTTTATTACTCGCCATTGTTATCCCGTAACGTAGCGTCTTATTTTTAAGATTCCAACTCGTTACGTTTGACACTCTTAATTTATCCTTCTTGAAAAGTCCCACTTCTCAAGTCAAAAGTCCTGCCGCGGTTGCCAGTTTGTTGTCCTGAATTCACTGTATCTATTGAGCTAGTAATAAGTAGTCAGCTCAACAACAGTTCAACAATTATGGTTCTTAGTTCAGAGTGTCAAATGTCGGTCGGACTCAATAAGTTGCATACATTCAGTACTTCATTGGTTAACAAGTTGTTTGAATAACTTACAAGGAAAATGACACAGGGCTCACTTCCCATGTGTGCTAGCTTAAAACAATATTACCCGTTTAAAAGTTGATCAACCTTCGCGCTGGTGTCCTACAACAAGTCCCGGACTTGTGGCTCCTCCCTTCTCGAGTGTGATTCCTAGGTTCTCACTGCTAAACTAGCTCTTGGCTCCCTTCTTTTATACCTATATTTTTACTACCTATGTGCCGCCCCCCCCCCCCCCCCCACTGATAAGACTGTTTGCACAAGGTTGCTCTAATTAGTCATGAGACCTCTTGACAGTTAGCTCACAGCTTCTGTGATCATCACAACAGAATGGTCAAGGCGTGCCATGTGCAGATTCGACCATTTTGTCTGAGATGTGTCCATCCTTAGCCAATCGGTATCCTTGGTCATTTAGGGAATTCCAGAGGTCCCTTATTATGTGATTTGCGACTGCTCAACCGTTAGACTAGGTTGTCACCCTTATCTTGAGTTAATTATTGTCGTAGACTCGATCATCCTGCAAGCTTGTCATCTCTTGCAGGCCTGTTAACTATGTTATTTGAGCAGCCCTAGGCCCCCAGCATCAAGGTTTTGTTTATTTGAGATCTCACTGTGGCTGCAGTTGTCGCAGTTCTCGACCATTTTCTAAAGGCAACCATTTTACACAATTCACCAGTTCATATTTCTACACCGCTGGCCCAAGCCAGCCCTACCCCCAATTGCTGCCATAAAATACTTCTCAGTTCAAAGTTTGTTAAAACTACTCCTGACCTTGAGAAATGCAAACAAGACCCCAGGACACCCAGAGACAGCATGGTCCCAGTCAGGTTGCTCCAATAATATCCAATAGCATCAGCTTCCAAAGAGTGGGCAGCTCAGTGGATGCTTCCTGAAAGGTGGTTATTAGCAAACCAGTAGTGGAGAGCTATGCAGTGAACAATCTAACGTACAAAGCAACATTTGGAAAATGGCAGCATAGAGTCTTTGTTGAATAGAACACAATTAGAGATAAAGAGAGAGAGAGAGAGATACGCTCAGGATTAATAGCATATCCACATAATAGGATAACGATTGTTTGACGTCAGCTTTGAGAAACAGCCACAGGTGACTGAAGATATCATGACTGCTGATCTATGTGGAAATTAGATAACTAGAGAATGGAGCTCATACACTTTCCTTAATACAAAAATAATAACGAAGACACTATTCTTAGGCCACACTTAATGTACCATGTCCAGTTTTGGGTCCATGGCAAAGGACATCAAGGCCCTGGAGATGGTACAGTGTTGCACTGTCGGAGGTGCCGTCTTTCGGATGAGACTTTAAACCGAGGCCCCGTCTGCTCTCTCAGGTGGACGTAAAAGATCCCATGGCACTATTTCGAAGAAGAGTAGGGCAGTTATCCCTCGTGTCCTGGCCAATACTTCTCCCTCAACCAACATAACCAAAAACAGATTATCTGGTCATTATCACATTGCTGTTAGTGGGAGCTTGCTGTGCGCAAATTGGCTGCCGCATTTCCCACATTACAACAGTGACTCCACTTCAAAAGTACTTCATTGGCTGTAAAGCGTTTGAGACATCTGGTGGTCGTGAATGGCGCTATATAAATGCAAGTCTTTCTTTTACAGAGGAAGGCAACAAAAATGCTATCTAGTCTTAGGGCTCTGAATCATCAGGATTAGCTCAAGAGTTGTGGCTATTCTCATTAAAGAAACATGTCTTAGAGGGGATATTAATAAGAGTTTTTAAATCGTGTGTGATGTGATTCTGTCCAGTTAGATAAGTTACTTAAGATAGATAGCAAAGAGTTAGGTTACATGTTTGAAATTATTTCCAGATTCTTTTCAGAATCAACTTCTTCCGGAACAGATTACTGAAGCATGCGGTGAGAATGGATTCTCTACAGGAGGATATTTCCATTTACAGAGAGTAGACTGAGATGGGAACAAGTTATGTGGTACCATGATAACCCTTGGAGCTTTGCTTGATTTCCTTAAGAAGTCAGAGAGGAATTTCTCACTACTTTTCCTAAATAGGTCTTAATTACTTTTTGCCTTTATTTAAAATTCATTCCTGGGATGTGGGCGTCGCTGGCAAGGCCAGTATTTATTGCCCATCCGTAATTGCCCTCGAGAACGTGGTGGTGAGCCGCCTTCTTGAACCGCTGCAGTCCGTGTGGTGAAGGTACTCCCACAGTGCTGTTAGGGAGGGAGTTCCAGGATTTTGACCCAGTGACGATGTAGGATCGGCGATATATTTCCAAGTCAGGATGGTGTGTGACTTGGAGGGGAACTTGGAGGTGATGGTGCCCCATGCGCCTGCTGCCCTTGTCCTTCTAGATGGAAGAGGATCGGGTTTGGGAGGTGCTACCGAAGAAGCCTTGGTGAGTTGCTGCAGTGCATCTTGTAGATGGTACACACTGCAGCCACGGTTCGCCGGTGGTGGAGGGAGTGAATGTTTAAGGTGGTGGATGGGGTGCCAATCAAGCAGGCTGCTTTGTCCTGGATAATGTCAAGCTTCTTGAGTGTTGTTGAAGCTGCACTCATCCAGGCAAGTGGAGAGTATTCCATCACACTCCTTACTTGTGCCTTGTAGATGGTGGAAAGGCTTTGGGGAGTCAGGAGGTGAGACACTCGCCGCAGAATACCTAGCCTCTGACCTGCTCTTGTTGCCACTGTATTTATGTGGCTGGTCCAGTTAAGTTTCTCGTCAATGGTGACCCCCAGGATGTTGATGGTGGGAAATTCGATTATTGTAATGCTGTTGAATGTCAAGGGGCGGTGGTTAGACTCTCGCTTGTTGGTGATAGTCATTGCCTGGCACTTGTGTGGCGCGAATGTTACCTGCCACTTATCAGCCCAAGTCTGAATGTCGTCCAGGTCTTTTTGCATTCGGGCATAGGCTGCTTCATTTTCTGAGGAGTTGCGAATGGCACTGAACACTGTGCAGTCATCAGCAAACATTCCCATTTCTGACCTTATGATGAAGGGAAGGTCATTGATGAAGCAGCTGAAGATGATTGGCCTAGGACACTGCCCTGAGGAACTCCTGCAACGATGTCCTGGGGCTGTGATGATTGACCTCCAACCACCACAGCCATCTTCCTTTGTGCTAGGTATGACTCCAGCCAGTGGAGAGTTTTCCCCCTGATTCCCATTGACTTCAATTTTTCTAGGGCTCCTTGATGCCACACCCAGTCAAATGTTGCCGTGATGTCAAGGGCCATCACTCTCACCTCACCTCTGGAATTCAGCTCTTTTGTCCATGTTTGGACCAAGGCTGTAATGAGGTCTGGAGCCAAGTGGTCTTGGTGGAACCCAAACTGAGCATCGGTGAGCAGGTTATTGATGAGTAAGTGCCGCTTCATAACACTGTCGATGACACCTTCCATCACTTTGCTGATGATTGAGAATAGACTGATGGGGCGGTAATTGGCCGGATTGGATTTGTCCTGCTTTTTGTGGACAGGACATACCTGGGCAGTTTTCCACATTGTTGGATAGATGCCAGTGTTGTAGCTGTACTGGAACAGCTTGGCTAGAGGCGCAGCTAGTTCTGGAGCACAAGTCTTCAGCACGACAGCCAGGATGTTGTCGGGGCCCACAGCCTTTGCTGTATCCAGTGCACTCAGCCGTTTCTTGATATCACGTGGAGTGAATCGAATTGGCTGAAGACTGGCTTCTGTGATGGTGGGGACCTCAGGAGGAGGCCGAGATGGATCATCCACTCGGCACTTCTGGCTGAAGATGGTTGCAAATGCTTCATCCTTGTCTTTTGCACTCATGTGCTGGGCTCTGCCATCATTGAAGATGGGGATATTCATGGAGCCTCCTCCTCCCGTTAGTTGTTTAATGGTCCACCACCATTCACGACTGGATGTGGCAGGACTGCAGAGCTTTGATCTGATCCATTGATTGTGGGATCGCTTAGCCCTGTCCAGGAGATTGTGTGACTAGGGAGACATGGTGGCCACAATGTATACGGTGGGTTTGATGGGTCAGATAGTCTTTTCCATCCTTATTTTTGTATGGTTGCATGCTTTGGCTGGTCAAGGCACCAATTAAATGCTTTTCAAGAGATCAATTTTGTCGTCAGTAAGATGAGTAACTCCTTAAAGCAGAGAAGGCTAAGAGGAGACTTGATCACGTGTTTAAAATCGTGAAGAGTTTAGATAGAGTAAATAAAGAGAAACTGTTTCCAATGGCTGAAGGGTCAATAACCAGAGGGCACAGATTTAAGGTGATTGGCAAAAGAACCAGAGGCGACATGAGGAAAAACTTTTATACACAGTGAATGGTTAGGATTAGGAATGCACTGCCTGATAGAGTGGTAGATACAGATTCAATGGTAGCCTTTAAAAGGGAATTGGATAAATACTTGAAGGAGAAAAAATTGCAGGGGCATGAGGAAAGAGTGGGACTAACTGGATTGCTCTTCGAAAGAGTCAGTTCAGACTCGATGGGCCGAATGGCCTCCTTCTGTGCTCTACTATTCTACGATTCTATGATTCTAACTCATGTCTCACAGAGAAACTTCAACACATCCAATCATTAGCAAAGTTACGATTGATTAAAGTTCCGTTCCAAATGGTTTAATTGCCAATTTAAAATGTATTTTTTTTCATTTGGAATTTCTATTTTAGCCTTATGTATCAACAAAAAAAACCCCAGAACAAAATTTATTAGGGGTGACGTCAGTGAGGTAATGGGGTCATCATCATCACCTCTTCCAACATCTCTTCCCACACACCTTAAACCCAGTATTGATGGGCTCAGCAGATTCTTCAGTGGGTAAATGTAAGGACCAGCAAAGTCCGAGGTTCAAATCCTGGCTTGTGTTGAATTAACTGATCTCGACTACATAAGAACATAAGAACATAAGAAATAGGAGCAGGAGTAGGCCAATCGGCCCCTCGAGCCTGCTCCGCCATTCAATAAGATCATGGCTGATCTGATCCTAACCGCCAATCTACTATCTATCACAGAACCATCTCCTGCATCTAACAGAATTGCACACACGAAATAGGAGCAGAATCAGGCTACACAGTCCCTGGGCCCGCTCCACTACCCACAGGGCCATGACCGATCCGAACCTAGACTCATGTCCAAATTCCTGCCCGCTCCCCGTAACCCTTAATGCCCTTTACTTCTAGGAAACTGTCTATTTCTGTTTTAAATTTAATTAATGTTGTAGCTTCTACAGCTTTTTGTGGCAGCATATTCCATGGACCTACCACCCTCTGAGTGAAGTAGTTCCTCCTCATCTCAGTTTTGAAAGAGCAGCCCCTTATTCTAAGACTATGTCCCCTAGTTCTCGTCTCACCCGTCATCGGGAACATCCTCCCCGCATCCACCCGATCCAACCCCTTCACAATCTTATATGTTTCAATAAGATCGCCTCTCATTCTTCTGAACTCCAATGAGTAGAGTCCCAATCTACCCAACCTCTCCTCATATGACCACCCCCTCATCCCCGGGATTAACCGAGTGAACCTTTTTTGCACTGCCTCGAGAGCAAGGATGTCTTTCCTTAAGTAAGGACACCAAAACTGTATGCAGTATTCCAGGTGCGGTCTCACCAATACCTTGTACAACTGAAGCAATACCTCCCTATTTTTATATTCTATCCCCCTAGCAATGAAAGCCAACATTCCATTTGCCTTCTTAATCACTTGCTGCACCTGCATACTAACCTTTTGAGTTGACTGAGGAACAATAGAAGCACAACAACTGTCCTCAGTACCCCTTGGCTGGAAAGGGAGGACAAAAATCAGCCAAAGAGTCTGCTCCTGGCAACCTTCCAGTAACTACACTTGGAAATGTGACTTAGTTAATGTTGGATGAGAACAGAACTGAATTTGATGCCCCAGAAGTTCAAAAGCCTACTAATACTCACTCTATGAGCTTGTAGATGAAGAATGGTCACTTGGACCAGATATAGGAGGTGACTGTGGAACCATACTCTAGCATGAGTCACTGCCTTCAGGACAGGAGGATTAAATAATGTGCGGGGAGTGGTGGAGGAGAAAAGACATGTCTGTTGGATGTGTATGTGTCCCTAATTTTACTTTCTAACCCTCCATACTGTTATGAAATGTGGGCTAAATGTTAAAAGAACAGCAGAAGTTGAACATAGAATCTCATACTTTCACTTTCCTTACTGGAATGCAAAATCCAGCTCTCAAGACAAGCACCTACATCTTTCTCTTGTCCAGTATGAAAGAACTCATACATGGGACTGTGTGAGACTTAATTAAGTGAGTCTGTTAACCTCGAATGAGGAAGATAAAAAATATGGGAAAGTTAAGGGAAATAGCATTATGAGATGAAGTCATCTCACCTACGTCAATGAATAGGTGTCAGCCTTGGCTCAGTGGTAGCATTCTTCCCTCTGAGTTCGAAGATTGTGGGCTCAAGTCCCACTCCAGAGACTTTACCAGATAATCCAGGCTGAAACCCTAGTGCAGTACTGAGGGAGTGCTATGCTGTCTTTCGGATGAGACATTAAACCAAGCCCTCTCAGGTGGACATAAAAGATCCCATGGCACCATTCGAAGAAGAGCAGAGGCGTTCTCCCCAGTGACCTGGCCAATATTTTTCCCTCAACCAACATCACTAAAAACAAATTGTCTCATCATTTATCTCATTGTTGTTTGTGGGACTATGGTGTATGCAATTTATCTGCTGCATTTCCTACATTACAACAGTGACTGCACTTCATTGGCAGTTAGGGATATCCTGAGTTCCTGAAAGGTGCTATATTAATGCAAGTTTTTTCCTTAATAGTACAACTTTACCCATTTTTCGTATTATATATATATCATAGTTTAGAGAGGTAGTTGCATACCTGTGTGACCGAAACCCAGCATTACATGGTTGACTTTTGATATTGTTAGCATTCAATCTCCTTCCTCCTCTGGTTCATAACAACACGTTTCGAGTAAGCATGAGACACTTTATAGTGTAGTATATGGAACAGACTTTATTCATATATTGATATACAGCACAGTAATCGGCCTATATACAGAGAGAGCAGCTTTTCAGTTTCTGTATCTTTCGAGCTCTCTGAAAACCTGTTGAAAACCATGCTCCTTTATACATCATATTTTGCCTACATCAAAGGTACATGTCACAGTAAGAACTCATGATGTATCTATTCTCAAATCCTTTGAAGACAAACTATTCACGTAAACAGTTGTAGTTGTTTACTCCAAAGTTACTTCGCTCAAACAAGACTTCCTGATGTAACTGTTCTTAACATCTTTGAAGAATGGGCTTTATCTACCGTTATCTTTCTATACTATAGTTAATGGATAACTCTACCTATGTTTATTATCCTAACTCCTAAAGTTACACGTTACTCACTCATGGCTGACGTCATTACTATCATGTATTTTTTTGCACAAGCATGTCTCATATATCAAAGCCACCCTGTTAATATTGGAAAGCCTGTTGCTCCAAGATACAAGGAAGTTTGACTATTAACACTTAACTCCCCAAGATGTCCAACACACAACTCTCCAGGATGTCCAACAAATACCCACTGAGTGTTGACACTCCTGCATATATTGTGGCCTATTCCTTCCTTTACTTCCTCTCAATTTCTGCCCCTAACCCACCTCTTGTGAAGACAGCAACTGATGAAGTTGCTGTCCAACACCTCACCCTTGTATGAACATAGACAGCAAGTGCTAGGACTACTTAACAGCTGAATCCAATCCTGTCCCCATCCAGTGTTCACACAAACACAATTCCAGGGTAAACCACTACATGGCAAGGCAGGAATAGGCTGATTTATCCCCTTGCCTCATCTGGGGACATCGAGGTCAGTTGCAGCACACCCAGTTTGGCTAACTCAACCCAGACAATGGAGTACACCTGGGATCTTCCTAGTCTAGATAGCTAAGTGCCACATCATGTGGCTCATCTACCCTGTGACCCATTGAGGAAGATATGTGACCTAACCTTACTCTTGTCCACTGAATTATGTACATTAATCTTGTGAATCGAAGTCTTCGCTTTCCTCACTCCAGTGTTTTCCTGTTCGTTTCTTTCTGTTCCTCTCAGCCATTACAATGGCAGCTACTACAGTGATGAAAACTGTAACAGTGATGACCAGGACTGTGACAGTCTCTGCTATGCACAACTGAGTGTCAACAGATGCTAAAGGCAAATCCCTCAATGCAGGTGGCTCCAAGCAGATCACATTGTCATAGTCATCCACAATCAGGCGCTGGACACTGTGCAGCTTACCAAAAACCCTCTGGAGCTCGCAGTCACAGGTCCAGTTATTCTCAGACAGCAAAATATGAGTACCCCAAGTCTGAATACCCAAGAAAGTCTTGAACTTAATTCGTTCCAATCCATTTTTGGACAGATTTAAGAGTGTCAAGCTTGTCAATGACATGAAAACGCCAGTGTCAACATCTTTGATTTGATTACCCTGAAGATTTAACACCTCCAAACTTTGAAGCATGAAGAACACACCATCATTTAAGTTATCAAGACGGTTATTCTGAAGGTGCAGCTGCCGTAGCCTTGTCATACTTCTGAAAGTCCCACTCGGTATGTCAGAGATCTGGTTATTATTCAAGTAGAGTTTCTGCATATTGTCTAGGTGCTGGAACATTTGTGAATTGAGCTCCTCTAAGTTGTTGTCTGATAGAATTAGCTCATTGAGAAAGGAAAGGCCAATGGAAAAGCTGTTGCCTAGCTGCCTGATGTCATTTCTCTGGAGATCAAGCCTCCATAGGTTCTCCAGTGCGGAGAAGGCACCATCCTTCACTTCCTTCACATTGCTGGAGCTAATGAGGAGAATATTCATTCTCCAGAGGAACTGGAAGGCTTTGGCTGGGAGAATGGTCAGGTTATTCTTGGAGATGTCCAGGTGCTCTATATCTGTTGGTAAGCTGGCGGGGATCTGGTGGAGTGAAGCAGCTGAGCAGTTTACATACTTGAGGCCCTTTCTACAATCACACCCTCTGGGACACAGGGACCAGGTCTCAGATGTGGGACTTATAACACTGAAGCGAAAAATAAGCAACAGCATTGCAGGGGGAATCATCTTCAACTATCCTTTTAAAACTGAAATCGGAAGGTGGGAGTGGGAAGCTCTGAAACTCCCAAGTCATTTGATGCAGCCTCTTCCTCTGGTTTATAATTGAGCTGTTTCTACTTTTCAATTCAAGCCTTAAGGGTGCAATCAGAATATAAAGAATGAAGTAATCAAGTGAATAAAATATTTTTCATCTGGATTGTATTCTTATTTACTGACTGATATCCATCTAATTGCATCTTCCAATATAATCCATGCACTGATAATATATACCATAATGTATAACCTTGTATTTTATTAATTTACAGGATTATACAGATAGATCTGAGTAAACACTAATCAGCATAGGACTGTCCTGGGAATCAAAATATTGTTTGTTTTCCCAGGGAAGCACCTTTACCTTGTTAAAAAAAAATTAAACTGCCATAGCAAATATATTGTCAGTGCTTAGATCGCACTGGAAGGTTTAACTAAATTGATGTCAGTCATTATAAGCATCAATATCTGTATCTTTACAACTATCGTTAGCAGGTTTATTAATCTGACCATGGTTTTCACAAAGCAAATGTCAAATGACACATACATATAAAAGATATCAATGTATTAGACATGTATATATATTTAATCTTTAGATGTTGATTGTATTTTGGATATATTGTGAAACACACAAGGTAATTGACTGTACAATAACTGTTTTGCTTGCAATGCATCAATTACCTGTTCTGCGGTCTCACCTTGTGTTCTGGGTCTGTTTGCTGGCTGGACGTTTCAGCCAGGATCCACAATCTTGGCAGTGAACGGTGAGATGACAAGGAGACTGAGATCCAAACTGACCGGGGATGGGGGTGCGGGAGAGGGAGTCCAGCGGAAATCCAAGAGCTTGTGATTGATGGGTTGCTGCAAAAATTCAGCAGGGATTTCCGAGGTAGGTTGGATTTTGAAGATGAGTCTTTCAGGCAGGGCGGGGCGGGGTAAGATCAGGGTGAGGTGTCAAACAGTGGGCTGGGTTTAAGGGCTCAGTGCGTGTCGCTAGGAAAAGGGACACGGTTACCTTGCTGTATATCTCTGTAAATAATACACGAACCAACTCGGCATCGCTTGCCAGATGCGCTCAGAGCATCCTTTCGCCGGGCGTGCAGTTGGCGACTTACAGCAGGAGCTTAATACAAAATAAACACAATCTTCCCTGTCTTCCAGCAAGTTACCCTGCAAGGACAAAAAATGAAAAATCTGCCACAAAGCGACGTGTTTTATTTTGGGGCAGGGAATCGGATTTACAACTAAATTCATCAGGATGCAAAAAATTGTGACAGCCTTAACTCACAGACAAGTCCCGCGTATATATTCCCCTGTTAATTCTATTTTTAACGATTTTCCATTAAAACGTTGCCTTCCGAATGCAATCAGGGCTCAGTTAAATCCCAGTTACATGCAGGATGTACCAGTCGGATTAGCGTCGCTGTAAAACGTGTTTAAAACATTCAATGATAAAGGCATGGCTGCAACGCCACGAGTTTAGAGACAGATTAAGCGAATCCTCTTCTTTTCCTTCATTAACTTGGTTTAAACATGAGAAAGCTTTAGAGATTGTGAAAGGACATAGATTCCTGACACTGGAACAGAGTAAAATGTTACTGAACAGCGTGTTTCCTGTTCAACCTGTCAGAAAACCTTTCATCGTTTCCGACGATTGAACGACAACCAAATACTTTGCCCGTAACTCAAAAGCTAAAAAAACTATTAGTCAGCCTCAACAACAGAGGCTAGGGAGGATTTAAAATACTAGAGTGGAGAAGGGGCAAACAGAAGAGAGAGAATAAAGTATAGTCAAACATGTCGATATAGAAAACTAGCAACAGAGGACCAACAGCTTCAAGGAACAGTGCCAACAATCAGATGTGAAAACAAGAGCTTAGTGTCAGCCTTGGCTCAGTGGCAGCGCTCTCGCCTGAGTCAACAGGTCCCACTCCAGGGCCTTGAACACGTGACCGAAGATGACACTCCAGTGCAGTCTATGATTTAAGCCAGTCACTATTTTTTGCACCCTGATGAATTTAGTTGTAAATCCGATTCCCTGCCCCAAAATAAAACACCTCGCTTTGTGGGAAACGTAATTTCTATTTTAGCAGTTGTACCAGGCTATTCACGAGTTGGCCATAACCATTGTGATTAGATAATGAGTTCCTTTGGTTACGTTGCCCAGAGCTAATAATTCCCCAATTCAGATGTAACATTGGCCCGTAATTTGTGGTCAGCGGCGAAGCGAAGGCCCGAAGTAAGCTCGCACAAGGATCTCGCGATCCCTGTGTCGAGAAATTCGGGTTTCCCGACGTTCATAGAGTCATGGAGTCATAATGGCACAGAAGGAGGCCATTCGGCCCATCGAGTCCGTGCCAGCTCTCTGTAGAGCAATCCAGTCAGTCCCATTCCCCCGCTCTATACCCGTAACCCTGAAAGTTTATTTCCCTCAAGTGCCTATCCAGTCTCCCCTTGAAAACATTGAGTGTCTCCGCTTCCACCACTTCCGTCGGCAGCGAATTCCAGGTCATCACCACTCGCTGCGTAAAAAAGTTTTTCCTCACATCCCCCCTGTTTCTCTTGCCCAAAACCTTAAATCTGTGTCCCCTAGTCCTTGTACCATCAACTAGTGGGAACAACCGTTCCACGTCTAGCCTATCCAAACTCATCATAATCTTGTACACCTCTATCAAATCACCCCTCAACCGCCTCTGCTCCAATGAAAACAAATCCAGCTTCTCCAACCTGTCCTTGTAGCTAAGATCCCCCATCCCCGGAACCATTCTGGTAAATCTCCTCTGCACCCTCTCAAGTGCCTTCACATCCTTCCTAAAGTGTGGTGACCAGAACTGGATGCAATTCAAATCAACGGAGTATAGTGGGGTCCCCTTGTGCGAACTGCTGTGACATCAACATGCTGTCTTAGCAGCCAATCAAAATGCAGAATTTTCACAGACAGCGAACAAGGAAGTGAGTAAGCTCTTAAAATTCTAACTTTTTAAAAATGTTAGAGAGTGCAAAACAAAGATTGGGGCTCTCACATGGGGAAAAGGCAAACCTGAAATAAACATGAACAAACTTTAAAAAAAATAAAAACAGAAAATGCTGGAAATACTCAGCAGGTCCAGCAGCATCTGTGGAGAGAGACACAGAGTTAACGTTTCAGGTCAATGACCTTTCGTCAGAACTGGAAAAAGTTAGAGATGTAACAGATTTTAAGCAAGTGCAGGGGCAGGGAAAGGGGGGAAGGGAGGAAAGAACAAAAGGGAAGGTCTGTGATAGGGTGGAAGGCAGGAGAGATTGAAAGCCAAAAGGGATGATGGTGCAAGGCAAAAGGAGATGGTAATGGGACAAGATAAGAAACAAAAGATGAGTCTAGATGAGGTGTAAATGGCAATGGCAGAATCATCAACAGCTGCCATGTGAAAAAATAGGGGCAGAGGTTATGGTCTGAAATTGTTGAACTCGCTGTTGAGTCCAGCAGGCTGTAAAGTGCCTAATCGAAGAAGCTGTTCCTCGAGATTACGTTGAAATAATTTTTTTTTTTAAGTTTCTCAAAAAAATTATTTTTTATTAAAATGGATTCATTTCACACTGCACAAAATTAAAATGAGTTTTTCAGGCCCATTACCTTTGTTTAGCAGTCAATACGCTGTTAAAACCCCAGTTACACCTAATCCCTTTGGGTCTAACTTTTAGTGGGGAATTTAACAACGTGCTTACTGCGGAAGAGCCAAAGTCAGTGTCCCTGATTTGAGTGATTACACTGATTGCCGGTTCTGTGGGGGTGGGTAGGTGGTGGGGGCAGCCTGTGTTGGAGCAGTGAATGACAGACTGCAACGTCAGGATTTAATCTTGAAGTTACGGTCAGTTTCAAAGGCGGAATGACGGCGAACACTGCCAGTTGACGTGGTGTACATGGATTTCCAAAAGGTGTTCGATAAAGTACCACATATTTAGGCTTGCCAGCAAAGTTGAAGCCCATGGAATAAAAGGGACCGTGGCAGCATGGATACGGAATTGGCTAAGTGACAGGAAACAGCAAGTAGTGGTGAATGGTTGTTTTTTGGACTGGAGGAAGCTACACAGTGGTGTTCCCCAGGGGTCAATACTAGGACCACTGCTTTTCTTGATATATATTAATGACTTGGATGTGGGTGTACAGGGCACAATTTCAAAATTTGCAGATGACACAAAAGTTGGAAGTATAGTGAACAGTGAGGAGGATAGGGATAGATTTCAAGAGGACATAGACAGGCTGGTGGAATGGGCGGACATGTGGCAGATGAAGTTTAATGCAGAAAAGTGTGAAGTGATATATTTTCGTAGAAAGAATGAGGAGAGGAAATATAAAGTAAAGGGTACAATCTTAAAGGGGGTGCATGAACAGAGAGACCTAGGGGTATATGTGCACAAATCGTTAAAGGTGGCAGGGCAGGTTGAGAAAGCGGTTAAAAAAGCATACGGGATCCTGGGCTTCATAAATAGAGGTATAGAGTACAAAAGCGTGGAAATTATGATGAACTTTTATAAAACACTCGTTCGGCCTCGACTGGAGTATCGTGCCCAATCCTGGGCACCGCACTTTAAGAAGGATGTGAAGGCCTTAGAGAGGGTGCAGAAAAGATTTACAAGAATGATTCCAGCGATGAGGGACTTCGGTTACGTGGATAGACTGGAGAAGCTGGGGTTGTTCTCCTTCGAGCAGAGAAGATTGAGATGAGATTTGATAGAGGTGTTCAAAATCATGAGGAGTCTGGACAGAGTAGATAGAGAGAAACTGTTCCCATTGGCAGAAGGGTCGAGAACCAGAGGACACAGATTTAAGGTGATTGGCAAAAGAACCAAAGGTTTACATAAGAAAAAACTTTTTTACTCAACAAGTGGTTAGGATCTGGAATGCACTGCCTGAAAGGGTGGTGGAGGCAGACTCAGTCACGGTTTTCAAAAGAGAGTTGAAAGTACCTGAAAGAAAAACATTTGGGAGAGGCGGGGGAGTGGAACTAGCTGAGATGCTCTTGCAGAGAGCTGGCATTGGCCCGACTAGCCGAATGGTCTTCTTCAGTGCTGTAACCATTCTATGATTCAATGATTCTATCCGGACCGCAAATTCCAGGCCATTGTCTTTCAGATGAGACGTTAAACTGAGCTCACGTCTGCCCTTTCGTGTGGATGTAAAAGATCCCATGGCATTATTCAAAGAAGAGCAGGGGCGTTCTCCCCAGTGTCCTGGCCAATAATTATACCTCAAACAATGGGCCAACATTTGCGACCGGAGGCTTCCCGTGGGCGGACGCCTCCGACCTGCAAAACGTCTACGAATTTACCTGGTGGCCCAGGGAGAATGGCGGCTTGCGCTCCTGGGCCTCTCTGGGTCTGCGCGGGCAGAGCCCCACGTATCCCAGGGGTGCAAGCGGTTCATAGGCGCTCCTAGGATCACGTGAGCCGGCCCAACCAATGGAAGAAGAGAATCTCCATTCAACCTTTTGACTGTTCTGTATGTACGGAACTGTCAAAAGTATGAATGGGGATCACCTAAAAAATACACCAACACATTAAATAAAAAAAATGTTAATTACATATTTAAAATTAGTTAAAATTCCATTTAATTACATTTTTTTTTATTGTAATTTTTTTGGGGGGGGGAAATAATTGTTTTTATGGGGCTAAAATAAACTTACCTTTTTGAAGAGTATTTTTAATTTATGAATGAGCTATCAAATTTCATTTTTCTATTTTTTAAAACTCTTAGGGGTAAAAATTCAGTTGGTTGCGCCTCCCGTTAGCGCCTTAAGAGGGCGCTAATGGGGCGCAAAGCCGCTAACGCCCGGGCGCAGCGATGTTTGCGCCGCTCGGGAACTTAACTAGAGATTGTGCGGCGGCGCTAAACTTTACCGCTGCGACCACCTGCGCGCGCAGATTGTGACGTCATTCCATGGTGCAACGCCCTTGTGGCGCCCCGGAGCGGAAATTGAGTGGCGCCCCCTGCCTTACCGCCTGGCGCATCCAATGACCAGAAGACTGGAACGCTATCAATCGCTGTGGGGCTGGGGGGGGGCGCTATTTAAAGGGGGCCTCTTCCTGTCTTTTATTGTTGGTGGCATTTTTGAACTACGCATTCTGAGAGAGAGAGGGAGAGACTTCTGGAGAGATTCAACATTGTGTGAAGAAGTTTTTGGGTACTGAGCAGCACTTTGCAGGTTCATTTTGATTTGCCATTCCTTGTATCGATTTAGCAGAGACTGTGGGAGCTGCACTCTGAGCTCTTTGCCTGGTACTCTCCATTGTTCTTTCCAGCACATTTGATGTGCAAGTCTCTCCAGGCCGAGATTCAAGGCTGCAATGAACAGGATGTGGATGGAAAGCAAGATTAACCATCCCCTTTAAGAACTGGCCCGTGCCATTGTGTGTGTGTTCCATTGCTGACTGACATTACATGAGCTTCGCCAGCGCTCTGAGTTAGCGCCTCACTCCTTGGCCTTTGCGCCTTAAGACAGGTGTGCAGCGCCTGCTTTAGCGCTCCACTCACCTCCCGGGGCGGTAAAAGTGAAGTTTCCAGTCAGTGCCGATAATTAGCGCCAGGCGCTAATATTTGCGTCCAGACGATATTTGCGCCCCAAATGGGGCGCGACCTAATTTCTACCCCTTAAGCTGGTAAAAGCAGATTTTACAGTGTCAGCTGTGGCTCAGTTGGTAGCACACTTGCCTCTGAGTCAGAAGGTTGTGGGTTCAAATCACACTCCAGAGACTTGAGTACATAAAGCTAGGCTGATACTCCAGTGCAGTGCTGAGGGAGGGCTGCACTGTCAGCGGTGCCATTTTTTGGATGAGATGTTAAACTGAGGCCCTGTCTGCTCTCAGGTGGACGTAAAAGATCCCATGGCACTATTTCGAAGAAGAGCAGGGGAATTATCCCTGGTGTCCTGGCCAATATTTATCCCTCAACCAACATAACAAAAACAGATTATCTAGTCATTATCACATTGCTGTTTGTGGGAGCTTGCTGTGCGCAAATTGGCTACCGCATTTCCTACATTGCAACAATGACTACACTCCAAAAGTACTTCATTGGCTGTAAGGCGCTTTGAGATGTCCGGTGGTCGTGAAAGGGGCTATATAAATGCAAGTTTTTCTTTCTTACGCCTGCTTTTACCAGGCGTAAGAATTTGACAGTCATTCAAAGGGCGGAAGTTGTGCAAAAAGTGGAACTTTCCACCCACAGAGGCACTTTTCTTGGGCATGCGGATGATGTATCAAGAGAATTCTTGACAGATCGCAAGTGTCGGTTTTCAGTGCATGCGCTTCGCATGCCTGAACTTGCGCGGCCTCGTACGCGCCCATGGGGTCGCAAAATCCAGCCCAATATCACTAAAACAGATTATCTGGACATTAATCACATTGTTGTTTGTGGGACCTTGCTGTGCACAAATTGGCTGCCACGTTTCCTACATTCTAAAAGTGACTGCACTTCAAATTGGTTGCAAAGTGCTTTGAGACATCCTGAGGTTATGAAAGTCATCATATCATTTCAAGTCTTTCTTTTTCTGGGTAGTAATCTGGTGAAGCGAATCATCCACCCATTGTAGAACATGTCCGATTTTCGTTTGATTCATGTCAGTAGCATGACAATCGGAATGGTTCTGCAATGAGTGGGCAATCTGCTCCGCCAGATTACCACCCATGTGGTGAAGATAAAAATATATCCCCATGATGCAAATGATTAAGGGAGCTTCATGCAACGGGTGATACTATGTAACAGCCAGAGGCTGCTGGAGGAAGGTATAGTTAGACAGCACCTCAGAAACAGCGACCAAAGTATAAGTTTAAAGTCAGGGTTACATTAGAGAACAGGAGGAATACAACACAGATTCTCGAGCTTCAGAGGATGGATTTGGAAGGTGTTATAGTTTTGGGTTTTTAAACATAATTTCTATTTTAGCAGTTGTACCAGGCTATTCACGAGTTGGCCATATCCATTGTGATTAGATAATGAGTTCCTTTGGTTACATTGCCCAGAGCTAATAATTCCCCAATTCAACTGTAACACTACACATGGAATGTGTGTAGTTTTCTTGTCTCGACTCTTCCTAATTCAGAAGATGGAAAAAATCAAACACTGGAACCACTTCTTACAGGCAAAAAATAACTCAGATATATTTCAATTTAAATACAGGATCAAAAATGTTAAGCAAACACTATGCAGCCCAATTGAGTAAAAAAATACTTCACGTGATTAAATTTACCCTTTTCAAGCATCAAACCTTGTTCAGTTAAATCAAATAGTCTAGCTAATATTACTTCCAGCGGACTCTTTCAGGTCTACCTTCATGGCACATGCAAAGCTTCAGCCTTTTGATCTCATGCAGTCTTTACTATGGAATATTTAAGATAAGGGCTCACTGAGCTCCTACATCTGGGCATCTTCAGAGATCTCTGCACCGCTGGTGGAACTCAAAGGTCCTCTTGTCTTATACCCTCAATTTCTTCGATAAGGCTATCAATTAATTCTGATCAAAGGTCCAATGGTACAGATTCGCATTATATTAGAACACAGTATTACAAAGGGAATCCCAGTAATGCTAATGAACAGGTAAGCACACATTGCCTGGAATCTATCACCTGTCCACTTTCACACATTTCGGCCAGCTGCAAGTGACACACAACATTACTGAAAAACACATTTATGTCAGACACTACCCATTAGCAAAACAATTTCCCAACCTGCATTGAATAACGGAACGATTGAATAGTTAGCAACATCCCTTCAACACAGGGCAAGGTATTTAGAGTGTGGACTTTTGAACTTAACTAAAGATCTAATTCGCAAGAACAAATGCAATTGACCCCACATTGAAGTATGGACTATAGTCTGAAAACCCAGAACTAAGCTCTTAACCTAATGAACCCAAAAGTAAGCCTGCACATGTTTTCTCAATTTGTAACAGCAGGGATAAAGAGAGAAGTAGGAGAGCTTCACTGAGGCACATTCTAAATAAGGACAAGTACTGGCGGAGTGGGGGAATGGAACATGTTGAGGAATACATTAGAAAGAACACAAAGTAATAGATGCCTCTGGGGAAGAAGTACGGCAAAGAAGGAAACCAATGTGGACAACAAGGGACATGAGATGGCAATAAGGGCAATAAAATAAATTCCTCAAATATAAATCTGAGAATGAGAGAGATGGATATAAGAGTAAGGTGAAGGAGGTAGGGAACTGGTCAGGAGAGCTAAAATAGAAAATTAAATTAAGATGCTGGAAAATATAAAAACATAACATGCTTTTATAAATATATTCAAAGCATGCAGGCAATCGAAGTAAAACAGTAGGATTCCTGAAGGACCCCTAGGGTGTCACAATATTGAGTGACCAAGGATTAGCAGATTTTCTAAATGAGTTCTTTGTGTCTACGTTCACAAAGAGAATCATAAGAACATAAGAACATAAGAAATAGGAGCAGGAGTAGGCCAATCGGCCCCTCGAGCCTGCTCCGCCATTCAATAAGATCATGGCTGATCTGATCCTAACCGCCAATCTACTATCTATCACAGAACCATCTCCTGCATCTAACAGAATTGCACACACGAAATAGGAGCAGAATCAGGCTACACAGTCCCTGGGCCCGCTCCACTACCCACAGGGCCATGACCGATCCGAACCTAGACTCATGTCCAAATTCCTGCCCGCTCCCCGTAACCCTTAATGCCCTTTACTTCTAGGAAACTGTCTATTTCTGTTTTAAATTTAATTAATGTTGTAGCTTCTACAGCTTTTTGTGGCAGCATATTCCATGGACCTACCACCCTCTGAGTGAAGTAGTTCCTCCTCATCTCAGTTTTGAAAGAGCAGCCCCTTATTCTAAGACTATGTCCCCTAGTTCTCGTCTCACCCGTCATCGGGAACATCCTCCCCGCATCCACCCGATCCAACCCCTTCACAATCTTATATGTTTCAATAAGATCGCCTCTCATTCTTCTGAACTCCAATGAGTAGAGTCCCAATCTACCCAACCTCTCCTCATATGACCACCCCCTCATCCCCGGGATTAACCGAGTGAACCTTTTTTGCACTGCCTCGAGAGCAAGGATGTCTTTCCTTAAGTAAGGACACCAAAACTGTATGCAGTATTCCAGGTGCGGTCTCACCAATACCTTGTACAACTGAAGCAATACCTCCCTATTTTTATATTCTATCCCCCTAGCAATGAAAGCCAACATTCCATTTGCCTTCTTAATCACTTGCTGCACCTGCATACTAACCTTTTGAGTTTCGTGCACCAGGACCCCCAGATCCCTTTGCACTTCAGTACTCTCCAGTTTCTTGCCATTAAGATAATAAATTGCTCTTGGATTTTTCCTGCCAAAGTGCATCACCTCACACTTTCCAGTGTTGTATTCCATCTGCCAAATCTCTGCCCACTTACTTAGCCTGTCTATGTCCCCTTGCAGGTTTTTTATGTCCTCCTCACTCACTACTTTCCCTCCCATCTTTGTATCATCTGCAAATTTTGATATGTTACACTTGGTCCCTTCCTCCAAATCGTTAATATAGATTGTGAAGAGTTGGGGACCCAGCACTGACCCCTGTGGAACACCACTAGTTACTGATTGCCAGTCTGAGAATGAACCATTTATCCCAACTCTTTGCTTTCTGTTAGATAGCCAATCCTCTATCCATGCCAGAATATTACCCCCAATCCCGTGATTTTTTACCTTAAGCAATAATCTTTTGTGTGGCACCTTGTCAAATGCCTTTTGGAAGTCTAAATACACTACGTCCACTGGTTCCCCTTTATCCACTCTATATGTTACTTCCTCAAAGAACTCCAGCAAATTTGTCAAACATGACTTCCCCTTCGTAAAACCATGCTGACTTTGTCCTATTAAATTATGATTATCCAAATGTCCTGTTACTGTTTCCTTAATAATGGACTCCAAAATTTTACCTACCACAGATGTTAGGCTAACCGGTCTATAGTTACCAGCCTTCTGTCTACTGCCCTTTTTAAATAAGGGTGTTACATTAGCAGTTTTCCAGTCTGCCGGGACCTTAGCGGAATCCAGGGAGTTTTGAAAAATTATTACCAATGCATCTACAATCCCTACCGCCACTTCCTTCAAGACTCTAGGATGTAAGCCATCAGGTCCAGGTGATTTATCCGCCTTGAGTCCCATTATTTTACCGAGTACCACTTCCTTAGTGATTTTGATCGTGTTTAGCTCCTCTCCCCCTATAGCCCCCTGTTTGTCCAGTGTTGGGATATTCTTAGTGTCCTCTACTGTAAAGACTGATACAAAATATTCATTCAGTGTTTTTGCCATCTCCATATTTCCCACCATTAATTTCCCGGTCTCATCCTCTAAGGGACCAACATTTACTTTAGCCACCCTTTTTCTTTTTATATAACTATAAAAACTCTTACTATCTGTTTTTATATTTTTTGCTAATTTACTTTCATAATCTATCTTCCCTTTCTTAATCAATCAGGCTGTCTACCCAATAGAGGAGTCAGCTAGGCTGAGGGCACTAACAATAGGACAGGGATCCAGCCTGGATGGAAGTAGCTAATGAAATCAGTCACATCCTGGCAGGTATCTAAAGCCGCCAGTCGGACAGAGTTGGATTAACAGCATTAGAAATGCAGCCGTGCATGCAGGATGCTGGCTGTGAGGAGTTACTGAGCCCAATAGTGTGAGGGAGCTCGATTAACATCAATAGAGAAACAGCCATTAACAGTATTATATAGTATTGCATAATATTTACTGCATGGAAACAGGCCATTCGGGCCACCAGACCCATGCTCCACAGAAGCTTCCTCCCACCCGAATTCATCGAACCTCATCAACATAGCTTTCTATCCCTTTCTCCCTCAAGTGTTTATCTAGCTTCCCCATAAATGTATCTATACTATTCGCCTCAACCACTCCCTATGGCAGCAAGTTCCACATTCTAACCACTCTCTGAACACGGAAGTCTCTTCAACACTGTGCTGGTTAGTAGGAGTTAGTAAGCCCAAGTGTGCAAGAGAACTGGATTAACATAGTAAAGATGCAGTTATTAACACAGGGTGCTATCTAAGCAAAGTTACTGAGCCTAATACTGTGAGATAGCTGAATTAACAACAGTAGAGATGCACTCACTAACAGAGTACTTCAGTAATTGTGTCATGTCGGGCTGTACAGTGGGGTTGGGGGCTGAGTGCTCATGGAATGTGAATGTTATAAAGCTGTGGAGAAGTGTTAATTCTGAGGTTTTATAAAAAATATTTTCACATGTTTAACTTTGTTGATGTGTTTCTAATCTCAAATAAAAAAATATTTTTTTAAACAAAATATGGAGAGTGGCGAGTGATAGCAGTGTGAAGAAGTACGGCAAAGAAGGAAACCAATGTGGACAGCTTTAGATGGTCAAAAATAGTCACGTGAGAAGTGGCATTATATTAGTGTTACCTCCTGCACCAGAGCTGCAACGTTTAATCATTTTACTTTTGCTTTTAAAATCCTTTGGCATCATTGAATCCTGCCTAGATCCCATTTAGGTAATCAACATGGCTTGATTGAAGACACAGTGAGAGAGAAACATAGAAACAAGAAGATAGGAGCAGGAGTAGGCCATTCGGCCCCTCGAGCCTGCTCCGCCATTCAATGCGATCATGGCTGATCATCCAAATTCAGTACCCTGTCCCTGCTTTCTCCCCATATCCCTTGATCCCCTTAGCCTTAAGAAATATATCTAACTCCTTCTTGAATATATTTAATGAATTGGACTCAACTGTCTTCTGTGGTAGAGAATTCCACAGGTTCACCACTCTCTGGGTGAAGAAATTCTGTAGAATTCGCAATATATCGCGATTTTATTAATAAGGAGAAAACACAGAGTCTCGTTCAAACAGCTTTTATTTCAGCAGAATGCTGTCAGGTTTCTCAAAGTAGACACAAGCAGCCTGTAAAATGGCCGCCGCACCTCGTGACAGAACATTCTAGACTTTTCGACAGGCAGACAAGATGGCGTTCCAATAAACATTTGTGCAAGATCGATTAAGATTCAGCACAGTGAAGATAATACACGAGACATTATGGGTTTGCAGTATACACATAAATACTGAAATCGGCCTCCCAGGTACGAATGAAAGCTATTGTACCGAGTAATCAAGGGCCCATCCAAAAGACATTAATATGTAAAATCCCAACGACTCTACGATGAGAGAGCCGTTAGCAGGTAGTTATACAAAACACTTGGAAGCCCCAAAACCCCTCCAGGGAGAACACCGACCGATTTAACAATGGGAGAAATATTAACAGGTACTCAGACATTTACGAGTAGCCCCGAAACCCATTAAGAACGGAGATCACCCATACAAGACATTTGAGCGCCAGACCCAAACAAAAGAAAGGACATTAAGGTTGGGCGGGAAACGGAAGATTTTGTACTATAATTACAAGCTCCAACCGTCCATCTTTCTCTTATTCTCTTATCCGATCGACTCGTAACCTCGTGGCTGCTCCTGTGTTTTGACTCGTAGTCTGGTTCCTGCTTGCCTGGTGCCTCTTTGAAAAGGACTGTTGAACTTTCTGATCCGTTCGGATCTACCTCGTGTCGCGTAACGAAGACCTATGTTGGTAACTGGCAGCGGAACCAAAGGCCCGAGATGAGATGAGATGAGATGAGATGAGAAGAGAGGAAGACCATACCCATCGCCACGGTCAGTAAATCCCGACCGCGCCTGTAGGTCGAATAGCCAAGTTTTCCTTGCCAGGAAGACTTCTTTGAACTTGCAAGAACGGTTCATCATCGATGATATTGACTGGGCTGTGAAACCTGCTCGGAAAAGTACCTGTTAAACCAACCAACACAGATCTTCATCACAGCAGACGGTCCAGCCTGCTAGCCGGAGCAGAAGCAAGTAAACAAGTGGGACCAGGAGATCTCCTGACCGACACGTGGGTGCTGCGGTGAAAAACATCCGATCAGCTATTCGGAATTTCTCCGAGTTATCACGAGTGGTGAGCATGAGTCTCGAAATCCTACGAATCTAGCTAGGACAGATATTGATAGGGGAGGGTTTAAGTATTAAGGATACTTGTAATGTGTGCCCCTATTTACGGTGTGTCGTTCGTTCCTCGTTTCCCTAGGATCAGCTATATAACTGCTTGTAAGATTGTACTGTCATTAATCTGTGCTTATGACATGTATTTCGTAATCTTAAATATCATGCAATAAAGATTTTCCATTTCGTACCATTCAACCGAGTCTACATGAGTTTCATCTCCATTACTGCTCTCGCATCTAAGTCCAGTGTCTAGAACCGTAAGGGCGAGTGATTCAAACCACTCACAGGTGTGTCTAGTGCTCCCAGACTGGCTGGAGACCAGAACAGGCAACAAGGCCTAAACCCGCACTGACATACAGGCTGCACAGAGCCGCGTGAATCTCACAGGCTGCGAGACACGCAGGGTCAGAATCCCTTACAATTCCTCCTCATCTCAGTCCTAAATGGCTTACCCCCTATCTTTAGACTGTGACCCCTGGTTCTGGACTGCCCCTGCCATCGGGAACATCCTTCCTGCATCTAGTCTGTCTAGTCCTGTTAGAATTTTATAAGTTTCAATGAGATCCCCTCTCATTCTTCTAAACTCTAGCGAATACAAGCCCAGTCGACCCAATCTCTCTTCATATGTCATTCCTGCCATCCCAGGTATCAGTCTGGTGAATCTTCGCTGCACTCCCTCCATGGCAAGAACATCCTTCCTCAGATAAGGCGACCAAAACTTCGCACAATACTCAAGGTGTGGTCTCACCAAGGCCCTGTACAACTGCAGCAAGACATTCTTGCTCCTGTACTCGAATCCTCTCGCTATGAAGGCCAACATACCATTTGCCTTCTTAACCGCCTGCTGCACCTGCATGCTTACCTTCAGCGACTGGTGCACAAGGACACACAGGTCTCGTTGCACTTCCCCTTTTCCCAATCTATTGCCGTTCAGATAATAATCTGCCTTCCTGTTTTTGCCACCAAAGTGGATAACCTCGCATTTATCCACATTATACTGCAAATGCCATGCATCTGCCCAATCACCCAACCTGTCCAAATCATACTGGAGTTTCTCTGCATCCTCACAGCACACACGCCCACCCAGCTTTGTGTCGTCTGCAAACTTGGAGATATTACATCTAGTTCCCTCGTCTAGATCATTAATATATATTGTAAATAACTGGGGTCCTAGCACCGATCCCTGCGGTACCCCACGAGTCACTGCCTTCCACTCGGAAAAAGACCCGTTTATTCCAACTCTTTGCTTCCTGTCTGCCAACCAGTTTTCTATCCAAGTCAGTACCTTACCCCCAATCCCATGTGCTTTAACTTTGCACGCTAATCTCTTATGTGGGACCTTATTGAAAGCCTTCTGAAAGTCCAAATACACCACATCCACTGGTTGTCCCTTATCTATTCTACCAGTTACATCCTCAAAAAATTCCAGTAGATTAGTCAAGCATGATTTACCTTTTGTAAATCCATGTTGACTTTGTCCAATCCTGTCACTGTTTTTCAAGTGCACTGCTATTACATCTTTTATAATGGACTCTAGCATTTTCCCCACTACGATGTCAGGCTTACCGGTCTATAATTCCCCGTTTTCTCTCTACCACCTTTTTTAAATAGTGGGGTTACATTAGCTACCCTCCAATCCATGGGAACTGTTCCAGAGTCTATAGAGTTTTGGAAGATGACCAGCAATGCATCTACTATTTCTAGGGCCACTTCCTTAAGTACCCTAGGATGTAGATTATCAGGCCCTGGGGATTTTTATCGGCCTACAATCCTGTCAATTTCCCAAACACCATTTCCCTACAAATACTGATTTCATTCAGTTCCTCCCTCTCATTAGACCTTATGTTCCCCGACATCTCTGGGAGGTTATTTGTGTCCTCCTTTGTGAAGACAGAACCAAAGTGTGCATTTAATTGGTCTGCCATTTCTTTGTTCCCCATTATAAATTCCCCTGATTCTGACTGCAAGGGACCTACGCTTGACTTCACCAATCTTTTTCTCTTCACATATCTATAGAAGCTTTTACAGTTAGTTTTTATGTTCCCTGCAAGCTTACTCTCATACTCTATTTCCCCCCTCTTAATTAATCCCTTTGTCCTCTTTTGCTGAATCCTAAACTGCTCCCAATCCTCAGGTTTACTGCTTTTTCTGGCCAATTTATATGACCTCTCCTTGGATCTTATGCTATCCCTAATTTCCCTTGTTAGCCACGGTTGAGTCACCTTTTTTGTTTTATTTTTATGCCAAACAGGGATGAACAAGTTCTGTAGTTGTAATGTAAGTGCAGAAAGCAGAGAGGAAAAGATCCAGAGCATCAAATTCCATGATCTTTTCAGGGCAAAAGTGAGGTCATTCCAGTATAGGGGGCTGGAATTGGGGAGATGAGGGCAAAAAATTTCACAGCAAGTTATGATGATCTGGAATGCACTGCCTGAAAGGGTGGTGGAAGCAGATTCAATAGTAACTTTCAAAAGGGAATTGGATAAATATATTGTGCGATACATTTTGATAACATACCTCACAAGAGGCTTCTCTACAATATCAAAGCCATTGGTATTAGTGGTAAAAATTGAGCTGGATTGAGAATTGGCTGGAAGGATGTAGGCAAAAAGTAGTTCTAGATGGATTTGGATCTGTTTGGAGACCGGTCACCAGTGGCATCCCGCAGGGATCGGTGTTGGGACCGTTGCTCTTTACTATTTTTATTAATGATCTAGATGTAGGTGTTGGGGGCACGATCTGCAGATGATACTAAGATCTGTGCGAGTGTTCGGACTATAGACGCTGCTCGACACATGATACTAATTTGCAGATGACACTAAGAGCTGTACGAGTGTTAGGACTGTACACGATGCTCGACAGCTTCAGGCAGATTTTGATGTGTTGGGAGTTTGGGCTCATGACTGGCAAATGATGTTTAATTTGGAAAAGTGCAGTGTTATTGCATCTGGGCAGGGCAAATGCTCAACATACATACACACTGTGGAGAGAGAAACAGAGTTAATGTTTCAGGTCGATGACCCTTCGTCAGAACAGGAAAAGGTTAGAGAAATAGCAGATTTTTAAGCAAATATGGGCAGGGAAAGGGAGGAGGGGAGGAAAGAACAAAGGGAAGGTCTGAGATAGGATGGAAGGCAGGAGAGGTTAAAAGACAAAAGGGATGATGGTGCAAGGCAAAAGGAGATGGTAATGGGACAAGTTAAGAAACAAAAGATGACTCTAGATGAGGTGTAAATGGCAATGGCAGTATCATCAACAGTTGCCATATGAGAGGGAAAAAAAGAGAAGAAAAAAAAGGGGGGGGAAATATATGGGGCAAGGTTATAGTCTGAAATTGTTGAACTCGATGTTGAGTCCAGAAGGCTGTAAAGTGCCTAAACAAAAGATGAGGTGCTGTTTCTCGAGCTTACGTTGAGCTTCATTGGAACAGTGTAAGAGGCCGAGGACGGAGAGATCACAGTGGGAGTGTAGCGGAAAATTAAAGTGACAGGTGACCGGAGGTTCAGGGCCAGGCTTACGGACTGAATGGAGGTGTTCCGCAAAGCGGTCACCCAATCTGCGTTTGGTCTCCCTGGACTGTCAGGGCCCCAAACACTCCTTCCAGGTGAAACAGCAATTTACTTGTACTTCTTGCAATTTAGTACACTGTATTCGCTACTCACGATGTGGTCTCCTCTACATTGGGGAGACCAATGTTGTGGGCATGACAAATACTCCAGTGAGGAGACAGTGCCTTAAGAGAAGAGGGAAGGAAATTAGGACACCAGAAAATAAGCTCACTTTCCAGTCATTCTGTGTAATCAGAAACTGTTCGGAGTTGACTATCAATACTGACATGTGAGAGTGTGTTCTGATGTCAGATATATTAGCACAATATGGCATTTTAGCTTCACTGAAAGGCCAATATGGCATGACACACACAGAGGACAGACAAGAACTACCAGCAGCATGTTGCAGACATGCACTGGATATTCTAACTAAAGGGACAGATTACCCTTACGGAAATCAGCCGAACTGCTCGCAAAATATGCACTTATCCAAATCATCCCAATTTGATATTTTTGATTTAATTCAAGTGTTCATCGGATGTGTGCTTGTACCAATTCTTCCCTGGAATGGGGAATAGAAGGATGGTGATCAGGGAAAGTGATTTGTCTCTTGTGCGAAAATCCTGAAGGAAATCCTTCAGTGAATTTTGATACTTACAGATCTGAGTAATAACAAATAGCTTGCCCCAATGTTAAGAAAGCCAATAAATCCCCAGGGCCTGATAATCTGCATCCCAGAGTACTAAAAGAGGTAGCCATGGACATAGTGGATGCATTGGTTGTCATCTTCTAATATTCTATAGAGTATGGAACAGTTCCTGCAGATTGGAGGGTGGCAAATATAACCCCACTATTTAAAAAAGGAGGGAGAGAGAAAACAGGGAACTACAGATCGGTTAGCCTAACATCAGTAGTAGGGAAAATGGCAGAGTCTATTATAAAGGATGTGATAGCAGGACACTTTGGGGGAAAAATTCAGTTGGTTGCGCCTCCCGTTAGCGCCTTAAGAGGGCGCTAATGGGGCGCAAAGCCGCTAGCGCCTGGGCGCAGCGATGTTTGCGCCGCTCGGGAACTTAACTAGACATTGTGCGGCGGCGCTAAACTTTACCGCCGCGACCACCTGCGCGCGCAGATTGTGACGTCATTCCATGGTGCAACGCGCTTGTGGCGCCCCGGAGCGGAAATTGAGTGGCGCCCCCTGCCTTACCGCCTGGCGCATCCAACGACCGGAAGACTGGAACGCTATCAATCGCTGTGGGGCTGGGGGGGGGGGCGCTATTTAAAGGGGGCCTCTTCCTGTCTTTTTCTGTGGTTGACATTTTTGCACCACTCGTTCTGAGAGAGAGAGAGAGATTCGGAGAGAGAGAAAGAGAGACTTCTGCATTGAGTCAACGCTTTGTGAGGTAGTTTTGCCTACTGATCCTAACTTCGCTGGTACTTTGGTTGCTGTCCTTCATAACTTTGCTTGCAAAGAGACTATGGGGGCTGCACTGAATGGGGGCGTCGTCCTGCTCCAGCTGAATCGGAGGACACAGAGACACAGAGAGAGAGTGGCAATGATGGCCAGACGGAGGAGGGCCAACAGGCGTATGTACAGGAGAGCTTACCCTCCCAGGGTATATCGTGAACAGCTCTCCTACATTCATATGTCTGAGGAGCTGTGTTTGCGAAGGCTGCGATTCACAAGGAGGTGGTCACTGAGCTCTGCCACCTGCTGCAGCCAGATCTGCAGCCTCAACTGAGGTCCAGGACGTCTCTGTCGGTGGCAGTGAAGGTCACAGTGGCTCTCAACTTCTATGCTACTGGCTCATTTCAAGCTGCTGCTGGGGACCTCGCCAATATCTCCCAGTTCGCGGTGCATTGCTGCATCCGGCAGGTCACAAATGCCCTCTTTAAAAGGAGACGAGAGTTCATCTCTTTCCCCATGACCCCAGACAAGCAGCGTGACCGCGCTCTGGGCTTTGCGAGGATAGCGGGCTTCCCCATGGTGCAGGGCGCCATTGACTGCACGCATGTGGCTTTGCGTGCTCCACATGAGAATGCCGAGGAATTCCGGAACAGAAAGGGGTTCCATTCCTTGAATGTTCAGTTGGTCTGTGACCACAGACAGCTGATACTCGCTGTCAATGCCCACTATCCTGGCAGCTGCCACGATGCTTTCATCCTGCGCCAGACTACTGTGGCAGAACTTTTCGAGGCACCGCATCAGCCAGTTGGTTGGCTTCTCGGGGACAAGGGGTATCCATTGAGCACCTGGCTGATGACACCGCTCCGTACGCCCAACACCCCTGCTGAGCTGCGGTACAACAAGAGCCATTAAGCTACCAGGAACATCATTGAGTGCACAATCGGCGTGCTGAAGCAACGATTCCGCTGTCTCGACCATTCTGGAGGAGCCCTGCAGTACTCGCCTGAGCGAGTATCCAACTTCGTAGTTGTGTGCTGCATGTTGCATAACATGGCAATCGTCAGGACCCAGCCAATGCCACCAGGCCTTGGAGCACCACCAGAGGAGGAGGAGGAAGAGGAGAAAGAGGACGAGGAGGATGATCATCAGCAGCACCAAGGCGGGAGGGCGGCCCACAATGGTGAAACTGCAAGGGCCGTCCGTCAACGGCTGATAGCAAGCCGCTTCTAGGGCCCCTGCTGTGGAAATGGCTTCTGCCATTGCTAACAACATCAATGAACCCAGCACGCAACCCCTAAGCCGGCCAAGGCACCAATGATTCCAAACACCAAACATGTATATTTTGAATACAAAAACTTATTTATTTTACAAACTCTGTGTGTGTCATTTCCTCATGACAAACTCATAGAAATAAACACAAAAAAACAGTCATTAACATAACTGGTTCTCACAACCTGGAGATAATGTCCAAAACACTAGACAAAAGTTGGACCACGAACCTCGGCCTTTAATAAAAAAATGACCAGCATTTTGTCACACCTCCTACTTTTTGCCCTTCGAGGGTGATCTCCTTCCCTTGCGCACTTCCCCCCTTCTAACCCTACTGCTCCTCCGTAATGGGACCTCAGTGGCTGCAGCAAGGCTGGTGGAAGGCTGCTGATCGTCAGACCCTGACACTGCAGATGCCCCTGAAGGACGGCCTCGACCAGTTCTGGGCCTGGAGGGCCCAGCTGCAGACTGCACCAACTCTGCATGGGCGGCAGCAGTCTGTCCTACAGGCGGTGGCAAGTGCAGTGGAGAAGTGACAGTGTTGGCAGCAGGAATGCTGTCATCGTGAGAGAGGACAGCAACTCCCTGCTCGACCGACACACTGGCACTCCCAAGGGGCAGCACTTCAGCATCCAGAGCAATCTGCTGGAGCACAGATTGCTGGCCTGCTGCGGCGCGGTGAGAGCCCCGGGGACATGTGAACGAACCATCGAGGTTGGCAGCAGTCAGTGCTCGCGTGGCCTCAATCTGAGTCTGCATGAGAGCAGTCAGAGATGGGATCACGGCAGTCAGTGACTGAATTGCAGCACTAAGCATTAGTGTGGCATCCGCCTGTGCTACAGCGAAGTGCTCCACACTCCTTGCCAGTGACTCAATGCATTCGGGCACCCTTCCCACTGCACCCATGAGCTCAGTGTGCATGCCCACCGCCTGGGTGTTCATTTCTGCGATCAGCCGCTCCTCCTCTGCGTCCATTGCAGTAGGAGTCGCTGGCATACTCTCCCTCTGGGGAGAAGGCCCCCGTTCTTCCCTACCCCCATGGCGTTGCTGCAGCCCGCTGGGTCCTGGAGCTTCACCCTCATCAGACCCTTCCCCCCTGCTCCCCTCCAGGGAAGGCGTGTTCCCAGTGTGGGCATGGGCTTCCTCGGGAGAGGGTGGCACTGATGCTCCGGCTTCCTCTTCCTCCTCGGCTGCAGCTTCACTCCCACTGGCAGCTTCAGGGCCCGTCTCCTCAGCTGGTGAATCACCATCTGAAAGCAGGGAGGTACAAGAGTGGCTTTAGCGTGAGGACAGGGTGGCAGTAAGGGAGGAATAAGTGCAGCGAGTTAGCAAGTTGGATTGAAAGTGTCAAAGGCTGGTGTTGTGAGGGACAAGTGGAAGGACAGAGGACAAAAAGGTGATGACCTTACCATTGCTGTCCAGAACGGGGTCGGCGTCTCCAGTGGCGACGGGACCGATCACCCGGCTTGCCACAATCCTGTGGACGCGCTCCTCAAGATCGCTGAGGGGTTGCAGCTGAGGCCGCCCTCCACCTGTCCGTTGCTGCTGTCTCCTATTATGCGCCAGCTTGGCCTGCAAGAAAAAGGACAGCATCTGAGTAAATATACAGCCATGGTCTTGTCTGATGTGCCTCCCATAGGTGAATAGCCCTTACTGTATGCAAAGTGTGGAATGTGTGTGTGTGTTTCATGAAAGGGCCATAGGTGTTGGATGCATGTTGTGCATTGGGGTTTTAAGACCCTCTGGCCATAGAGTGAGGTTGAGATGGAGGGATGGAGAGGTATTGAGAAAAAGCCACTCACCCTGACGACCCGAGTGAGGTCGTTGAACTTTTTGCGGCATTGAACATGGGTCCTGGGCACCATGCTCCTGGAGGAGACGCTCTGAGCCACCTACCTCCACACTCTTCTGTACTCGCGTGGCAAAGGCCTCTTGCCACTCTCAGGGAAGAGTATAGATCTTCTGCGCTCCACCGCGCCAATCAGAGCATCCAAGGCCCGCTCGGTGAAGCGCTGAGCTCGTTCTCTCACCCTCTCCATCCTTGGCAGCAAAATGGATTCACAGGCCTCTCCAGGCCGAGATTCAAGGCTGCAATGAGCAGGGTGTGGCTGGGGAGCAAGTTGGCCCCCCCGCTTTAAGAACTGGCCGGCGCCAGTGTGTCTGTGTTCCCTCGCTAACTGGCAGCACCTGCGCTGCGCTCGCGCGCTGAGTTAGCGCCTCACTGCTCGGCCTTTGCGCCTTAAGACAGGTGTGCAGCGCCTGATTTAGCGCTCCACTCACCTCCCGGGGCGGTAAAAGTGAAGTTTCCAGTCAGTGGCGATAATTAGCGCCAGGCGCTAATTTTTGCGTCCAGACGATATTTGCGCCCCAAACGGGGCGCGACCTAATTTTTCCCCCTTAGAAAATATCAACAGGATTAGACAAAGTCAACATGTATTTATGAAAGGGAAATCGTGTTTGAAAAACCTACTGGAGTTTTTTGAGGATGTAACTTGTAGAATAGATAAGGGAGAACCAGTGGATGTGGTGTATTTGGATTTTCAGAAAGCCTTTGATAAAGTCCCACATAAGAGGTTAGTGTGCAAAATTAAAGCACATGGGATTGGGGGTAATATACTGGCATGGATTGAAAATTGGTTAACAGACAGGAAACAGAGAGTAGGAATAAATGAGTCTTTTTCAGGGTGGCAGGCGGTGACTAGTGGGGTACCGCAGGGATCAGTGCTTGGGCCCTACCTATTCACAATATATATCAATGATTTGGATGAGGGAACCAAATGTAATATTTCCAAGTTTGCTGATGACACAAAACTAGGTGGGATTGTGAGTTGTGAGAAGGATGTAAAGAGGCTTCAAGACGATTTAGACAAGTTGAGTGAGTGGGCAAATACATGGCAGATGCAGTATAACGTGGATAAATGTGAAGTTATCCACTTCGGTAGGAAAAACAGAAAGGCAGAGTATTATTTAAATGGTGATAGATTGGGAAATGTTGAAGTACAAAGGGACCTGGGTGTCCTTGTACGCCAGTCATTGAAAGCAAACATGCAGGTGCAGCAAGCAGTTAGGAAGGCAAATGGTATGTTGGCCTTCATTGCAAGAGGATTTGAGTACAGGAGCAAGGATGTCTTATTACAGTTATACAGGGCCTTGGTGAGACCACACCTGGAATACTGTGTGCAGTTTTGGTCTCCTTACCTAAGAAAGGATATACTTGCCATAGAGGGAGTGCAGCGAAGGTTCACCAGACTGATTCCTGGGATGGCAGGACTGTCGTGTGAGGAGAGATTGGGTCGACTAGGCCTGTATTCACTAGAGTTTAAAAGAATGAGAGGGGATCTCATTGAAACGTATAAAATTCTGACAGGGCTAGACAGACTGGATGCAGGGAGGATGTTTCGCCTGGTCGGGGTGTCTAGAATGAGGGGTCACAGTCTCAGGATACGGAGTAGAACATTTAGGACTGAGATGAGGAGAAATTTGGAGAGGGTGGTGAACCTGTGGAATTCTCTACCACAGAAGGCTGTGGAGGCCAAGCCATTGAATATATTTAATGTACCTGACGAAGGAGCAGCGCTCCGAAAGCTCGTAATTTCAAATAAAACTGTTGGACTATAACCTGGTGTTGTGCGACTTCTCGAATATATTTAAGAAGGAGATAGATAGATTTCTAGACACAAAAGGCATCAAGGGGTATGGGGAGAGAGCGGGAATATGGTATTGAGATAGAGGATCAGCCATGATCTTATTGAATGGTGGAGTAGGCTCGAAGGGCCGAATGGCCTACTCCTGCTCCTATTTTTCTATGTTTCTATGTTCTATGTTTCTAATGCACATGGTCTCAGTGAATACGCATCAGAACCAATGTGGCCTCTTACAATTCCACCTTACGAACTCAAGACTTCTCTTTGAACATGATCACCTCCCCTAATTCTGGTATTAATGTTTTCTACATTAAAGATGCTGTATAAATACCAGTTGTTGCTGTTCTCTGATAAACAGCCAAATGTACGCATAAAATCCAAATTTTCACTCGTGCTTCTGTTTTCTTGCTTTTTTTCTCCAAGTTTTTCATCGAGAGTCATGAGACTGAGCACAGAAAGATCTATAAATAGGCCAAAGTTTATATCTATGAAAATGTAGTTCCCATGCACTGTTTTCAAAGTGAATCACTGGGGGAGGATTCTAACCCCCAAGAACGGGTGGGTTGGAGGCGGGTGGGTAGTTAAAGTCATTGAGCAAGAAATTGATGTCCTTACCGCCACCTGGTAGCACCAGTGATGCGTGAAAAAATGGCAGCTGCCACTCTTGCGCCAGCTGGAGGTGGCCCCGGCGGCGTCTGCATATTAATCGCCCCCTTTGCAACGACGGTAACTGGCAGCGCCATGCAATGCCGACGTAACGTCACCTGCGCGAACTTTGACCCTAGCACTCAAGTTAGTGCTGGGTCCTAAGCACGCCAGGTTAACCTGAGCTGGTGTGCTGGGATGACAGATGCTGACAGGGTGATGTCTGCAGCTGTTAAAGGGACACACACATCAATCAGGTAAGTCCGAATGGAAGGGGTTGGATTGGGGTTTTATTATTTTATTGAAGTGGTGGCTTGCTGCAATAGATGTGAAATTTTTTTAAGTGTTTTGGGAGTGTTGCTGGACGCATTCACGGGCTCGGATGGCAAGTGAACGCTTTTGAGAAGACAGAACATGCTGCGAATACTCAGCAGGTCACGCAACATCCGTGGAGAGAAAAACAGAGTTCACATCTCAGGTCAACATGCTGCCTGACTAACTGAGTATTTGCAGCATCTTATGCTGTCATTTCACATTTACAGCGTCTGCTTGCAGAGTGAAGAGGAAGAGGCAGAAGAGGAGGAAGCTGAAGAGGAGGAATCAGACGGAAGGATGCATCCCAGATGGCCCCTTTGTGGCCGGGATATCCGGGATGTAATCATCCGCCTGCGGTCCCACTGACTGGTCAGGATACAATTCTTGGGTGTGTGAAATGAGGAAGGCACAAGGGTGGAGTTGTGCTGACGGGAGGGCGAGGGTGCATGCCAGAAGGAGGATAATGTACGAGGATACCCACATCTTGTATCCTTTCAGTCCCGCCACTGGCCAAGGGCTCAGCCACGCCCCTGCCAAGAATGATCATCACCGTCTCCTCCAAGGGGGTGAGGTGATGCTAGCAATGGGAGATGTGCCTCATCATTGGTGCAGATTGTTGGTAGGTGAGTGATTGGGGGTCGTGCATTGAGCAGTGTGTGAGGCTAATGATGCAGTTGGTAGGAGACGGCTTTTGAAGATGCATTCACTGACCTTGACCAGTGGTCTGAGGTCATGAAGCTTCTTTGGGCACTGGAGGCAGGTGATGGGGGCGACACTGCTGGCAGTGACGGTCTTAGTGATGTACTTCCTCATCATTCTTTCTGGAGGGCCTCCTGGCCCCTGTGGGTAGAGGGCCTGTCTTGCAGTGTTGACCCCCCGCATAAAGCTGGAGTGCTGTGTGTGAGACCCTGGGTGCCCCTTCCCTGGCTTGCTGAGCCATTTGTGGTAGTGCTGAAGCAGTTTTTCCATTTGTTGAGTTTAGGAAGGTACTTCAGCTTTAAGTACTGAATATTGACATTTGGATATTCTTTTAAATATTGAATATTTGTTAAAAGACAGAAAGGGCTGAAAAATGTATTGAATCAGTGCATTTTATTTCCCCTTGCTTCAATGTGCATGACCCTTTAAATTTCAGAGCTCCTCACTGCCCACAATGCATTGCGAGCTTCACCGCTTCGCACACAGATGCTCGGGGAAGCAGCAACGCTGCCCCAGGACTACAAATTGGTCCCAGAACCCTCGTGCAGCACCACCAGGATGGCGCTGCACCTAAGGTTAGCGCTGCGCCACCTACCACCATGCATCCCACACCAATTTACCTCGTTTAGCGCGGCGGCCATTTTGGGCGGCCGGTAGCGGCAGCTGGCGAGGACACAAACTACTGTCTGGGCGGGAACGAATTTTCCCCCCCCGATATTAGAGAGTGAGCGCAAGACTGCTCCAACTCGCCCACTTCCGGGTTTAACTGAGGCGCGTTCGGATGTTAACGAGTAACCTACGTGCCGCAGTTGGGACCTCAATTAGTGCAGCCGGCAGGTACTTATTGCAGCAATTAACGACCCTATGAGACGTTAATTAGGACTTGTTAAATTGCATTTCACTGATCTTTCAATCTAACTTCTCCAGCACTGGCCTCGGGGAACCTAGCAGCTGAAGGGAGGCGGGAAGAGCCGGATGGAACAGGTAAATAGTTTTCCAGCACTGCTGGTGGGCCAGGAGGAGCAGGACTGCATCCCCCCAACCACCCAAGCTACCCTGTAAGTCACCCCGCAATTTGACCCGCTTGATCGGCCGACAACCGTCCATCCGGCAAACGGACCCCCTTTGTCTGACCCCGCTGAAGTCTGACCCCCAATGTTTGACCCCCGATGTCCGACTCGCCTCCCGATCTCCGATGTCCGACGTCCCGCCCCTCCCCACTCCCCGGCTGCCTCCCCACCCAACAGATAGCATCCCAATCAGTCTGGCTGCGGCCGGGACACCCATTCGAAAAATTTAGATCAGTTCCTGCCGTTAAAATAGGCAGGACTTCAGGGAAATCAGTACTTCCAGGATCACGGCTGCTAACCCTCCCCGCGCCCCTACCCCGCTCCCTTCCCTGCTCACCGTTATTATCATGGCAACATTTTTTTGTTCTTTCTTTCTGCTTCTCTCAATATACACTTGTTTTAATGAGTAATCTGCAGCTATCGTGGTTCAACAACATTTGCTCAGTATTTTTATTTTGTGTTCAATGAAGCTTTTACATATATGGACAGAATAACACACAGGTGATGTGCGTTGCGCAGAGGATAATATACAGGCTGGAGTGCACGGTATAGAGGATAATGCACTGGGTGGAGTGCACTGTATGCAGGATAATGCACTGGGTGGAGTGCACTGTATACAGGATAATGCACTGGCAGGAGTGCACTGTATACAGGATAATGCACTGGCCGGAGTGCACTGTATGCAGGATAATGCACTGGGTGGAGTGCACTGTAAACAGAATAATGCACTGGCTGGAGTGCACTGTACACAGGACAATGCACTGGCCGGAGTGCACTGTATGCAGGATAATGCACTGGGTGGAGTGCACTGTAAACAGAATAATGCACTGGCTGGAGTGCACTGTATACAGAATAACGCACTGGCCGGAGTGCACTGTATGCAGGTAAATGCACTGGCTGGAGTGCACTGTTTACAGGATAATGCACTGGCTGGAGTGCACTGTATGCAGGGTAATGCACTGGGCGGAGTGCACTGTTTACAGGATAATACACTGGCTGGAGTGCACTGTATACTGGATAATGCACCGGTTGGTGTGCACTGTATGCAGGATAATGCACTGGGTGGAGTGCACTATAAACAGGATAATGCACTGGCTGGAGTGCACTGTATGCAGGATAATGCACTGGGTGGAGTGCACTGTAAACAGGATAATACACTGGCTGAAGTGCATTGTATGCAGGATAATACACTGGCGGAACTGCACTGTATAGAGGATAATGCACTGGTTGGTGTGCACTGTATACAGGTTAATGCATTGGCTGGAGTGCACTGTATACAGGATAGTGAACAGGCTGGAGTGCACTGTATACAGGATAATGCATTGGTGGAGTGCACGGTATACAGGATATTTCACTTGCTGGAGTGCATTGTATACAGTATAATGCACCGTCTGGCGTGCGCTGCATTCAGGATAATGCACTGGTAGAGTGCACTGTATACAGGATAATGCACAGGTGGAGTGCACTGTATACAGGATAATGCACTGGTGGAGTGCACTTTATACAGGATAATGCACTGGGTGGAGTGCACTGTAAACAGAATAATGCACTGGCTGGAGTGCACTGTATACAGGACAATGCACTGGCCGGAGTGCACTGTGTGCAAGATAATGCACTGGGTGGAGTGCACTGTAAACAGAATAATGCACTGGCTGGAGTGCACTGTATACAGGATAACGCACTGGCCGGAGTGCACTGTATGCAGGTAAATGCACTGGCTGGAGTGCACTGTATGCAGGATAATGCATTAGCGGAGTGCACTGTTTACACGATAGTGCACTGGCTGGAGTGCACTGTATGCAGGATAATGCACTGGCTGGAGTGCACTGTATACAGGATAACGCACTGGCCGGAGTGCACTGTATGCAGGATAATGCACTGGGTGGAGTGCACTATAAACAGGATAATGCACTGGCTGGAGTGCACTGTATGCAGTATAATGCACTGGGTGGAGTGCACTGTAAACAGGATAATGCACTGGCTGAAGTGCATTGTATGCAGGATAATACACTGGCGGAACTGCACAGTATAGAAGATAATGCACTGGTTGGTGTGCACTGTATACAGGTTAATGCATTGGCTGGAGTGCACTGTATACAGGTTAATGCATTGGCTGGAGTGCAATGTATACAGGATTATGCACTGGCCGGAGTGCATTGTATGCAGGTAAATGCACTGGGTGGAGTGCACTGTTTACAAGATAATGCATTGGCTGGAGTGCACTGAATGCAGGATAATGCACTGGGTGGAGTTCACTGTTTACAGGATAGTGCACTGGCTGGAGTGCACTGTATGCAGGATAATGCACTGGCTGGAGTGCATTGTAGGCAAGATAATACACTGGCGGAACTGAACTGTATACAGGATAATGCACTGGCTGGAGTGCACTGTATACAGGTTAATGCATTGGCTGGAGTGCACTGTATACAGGATAATACACTGGCTGGAGTGCACTGTATACAGGCTGATGCACTGGCTGGAGTGCACTGTATACAGGATAATGCACTGGCTGGAGTGCACTGTATACAGGATAATGCACTGGTTGGAGTGCACTGTATACAGGATAATGCACTGGTTGGAGTGCGCTGTATACAGGATAATGCACTGGCTGAAGTGCACTGTATACAGAATAATGCACTGGTTGGAGTGCCCTGTATACAGGATAATGCACTGTTGCAGTGCACTGTATACAGGATAATGGACTGGCTGGAGTGCCTTGTATACATGATAATGCACTGGTGGAGTGCACTGTATACAGGATAATGCAACGGCTGGTGTGCACTGTTTACAGGATAATGCACTGCTGGAGTGCACTGCATGCAAGATAATGCATTGGCTGGTGTGCAATATATACAGGATAATGCATTGGCTGGAGTGCACTGTATACAGGATAACGCAGTGGGCGGAGTGCACTGTATGCAGGATAATGCACTGGAGGAGTGCACTATAAACAGGATAATGCACTGCCTGAAGTGCATTGTATGCAGGATAATACATTGGCGGAACTGCACTGTGTACAGGATAATGCACTGGCTGGAGTGCACTGTATACAGGATAATGCACAGGCTGGAGTGCACTGTATGCAGGATATTGCACTGGCTGGAGTGCACTGTATACAGGATGATGCACTGGTTGGAATGCACTGTATACAGGATAATGCACTGGTTGGAGTGCACTGTATACAGGATAATGCACTGGCTGGAGTGCAATGTATACAGGATAATGCACTGGTTGGAGTGAACTGTATACAGGATAATGCACTGGCTGGAGTGCACAGTATACAGGATAATGCACTGGCTAGAGTGCACTGTTTACAGGATAATGCACTGGCTGGCGTGCACTGTATGCAGGATAATGCACTGGGTGGAGTGCACTGTAAACAGGATAATGCACTGGCTGAAGTGCATTGTTTGCAGGATAATGCACTGGCTGGAGTGCACTGTATGCAGGATAATACATTGGCTGGAGTGCACTGTATACAGGATAATTCAGTGGCTGGAGTGCACTGTATACATGATTATGCACTGGCTGGAGTCCACTGTATACAGGATGATGCACTGGCTGAAGTGCACTGTATACAGGATAATGCACTGGCTGGAGTGCACTGTATACAGGATAATGCATTGGCTGGAGTGCACTGTATACAGGATAATGCATTGGCTGGAGTGCACTGTATACAGGATAATGCACTGGCTGGAGTGCACTGTCTACAGGGTGATGCACTGGCTGGAATGCACTGTATACAAGATAGTGCACTGGCTGGAGTGCACTGTATGCAGGATAATGCACTGGGCGGAGTGCACTGTTTACATGATAGTGCACTGGCTGGAGTGCACTGTATGCAGGATAATGCACTGGGTGGAGTGCACTGTAAACAGGATAATGCACTGGGTGGAGTGCACTGTAAACAGGATAATGCACTGGCTGAAGTGCACTGTATACAGGATAATACATTGGCGGAACTGCACTGTGTACAGGATAATGCACTGGCTGGAGTGCACTGTATACAGGATAATGCACAGGCTGGAGTGCACTGTATGCAGGATAATGCACTGGCTGGAGTGCACTGTATACAGGATAACGCACTGGCCAGAGTGCACTGTATGCAGGATAATGCACTGGTGGAGTACACTATAAACAGGATAATGCACTGGTTGTAGTGCACTGTATGCAGGATAATGCACTGGGTGGAGTGCACTGTAAACAGGATAATGCACTGGCTGAAGTGCATTGTAGGCAAGATAATACACTGGCGGAACTGCACTGTATACAGGATAATGCACTGGCTGGAGTGCACTGTATACAGGTTAATGCATTGGCTGGAGTGCACTGTATACAGGATAATGCATTGGTTGGAGTGCACTGTATACAGGATAATGCACTGGCTGGAGTGCACTGTATACAGGATGATGCACTGGCTGGAATGCACTGTATACAGGATGATGCACTGGCTGGAGAGCACTGTATACAGGATAATGCACTGGCTGGAGTGCACTGTGTACAGGATAATGCACTGGCTGGAGTGCACTGTATGCAGGATAATGCACTGGGTGGAGTGCACTGTAAACAGGATAATGCACTGGCTGAAGTGCATTGTGTCCAGGATAATACACTGGCTGGAGTGCACTGTATACTGGATAATGCACTGGTTGGTGTGCACTGTATACAGGATAATGCACTGGTTGGAGTGCACTGTATACAGGATAATGCACTGGTTGGAGTGCGCTGTATACAGGATAATGCACTGGCTGGAGTGCACTGTATACAGAATAATGCACTGGCTGGAGTGCACTGTATACAGGATAATGCACAGGCTGGCTTGCTCTGTATACAGGATAATGCACTGGGTGGAATGCAATTTATACAGGATAATGCATAGGCTGGAGTGCACTGTATACAGGATAATGCACAGGCTGGCTTGCTCTGTATACAGGATAATGCACTGGGTGGAATGCAATTTATACAGGATAATACATAGGCTGGAGTGCAATGTATACAGGATAGTGAACAGGCTGGAGTGCACTGTATACAGGATAATGCATTGGTGGAGTGCACGGTATACAGGATATTTCACTTGCTGGAGTGCATTGTATACAGTATAATGCACCGTGTGGCGTGCGCTGCATTCAGGATAATGCACTGGTAGAGTGCACTGTATACAGGATAATGCACAGGTGGAGTGCACTGTATACAGGATAATGCACTGGTGGAGTGCACTTTATACGGGATAATGCACTGGGTGGAGTGCACAGTAAACAGAATAATGCACTGGCTGGAGTGCACTGTATACAGGAAAATGCACTGGCCGGAGTGCACTGTGTGCAGGATAATGCACTGGGTGGAGTGCACTGTAAACAGAATAATGCACTGGCTGGAGTGCACTGTATACAGGATAACGCACTGGCCGGAGTGCACTGTATACAGGATAATGCACTGGCTGAAGAGCACTGTATACAGGATAATGCTCTGGTTGGAGTGCACTGTATACAGGATAATGCATTGGTTGGAGTGCACTGTATACAGGAAACTGCACTGGCTGGAGTGCACTGTATACAGGATGATGCACTGGCTGGAATGCACTGTATACAGGATGATGCACTGGCTGAAGAGCACTGTATACAGGTTAATGCACTGGCTGGATTGCACTGTGTACAGGATAATGCACTGGCTGGAGTGCACTGTATGCAGGATAATGCACTGGGTGGAGTGCACTGTAAACAGGATAATGCACTGGCTGAAGTGCACTGTATACAGGATAATGCACTGGTTGGAGTGCACTGTATACAGGATAATGCACTGGTTGGAGTGCGCTGTATACAGGATAATGCACCGGCTGGAGTGCACTGTATACAGAATAATGCACTGGTTGGAGTGCCCTGTATACAGGATAATGCACTGTTGGAGTGCACTGTATACAGGATAATAGACTGGCTGGAGTGCCTTGTATACATGATACTGCACTGTTGGAGTGCACTGTATACAGGATAATGCAACGGCTGGTGTGCACTGTATACAGGATAATGCACTGGCTGGAGTGCACTGTATACAGGATAATGCACTGGGTGGAGTGCACTGTAAACAGGATAAGGCACTGGCTGAAGTGCATTGTTTGCAGGATAATGCACTGGCTGGAGTGCACTGTATGCAGGATAATACATTGGCTGGAGTGCAACGTATACAGGATAATTCAGTGGCTGGAGAGCACTGTATACATGATTATGCACTGGCTGGAGTCCACTGTATACAGGATGATGCACTGGCTGAAGTGCACTGTATACAGGATAATGCACTGGCTGGAGTGCACTGTATACAGGATAATGCATTGGCTGGAGTGCACTGTACACAGGATGATGCACTGGCTGGAATGCACTGTATACAAGATAATGCACTGGCTGGAGTGCACTATATACAGGATAATGCACTGGCTGGAGTGCACTGTATACAGGATAATGCATTGGCTGGAGTGCACTGTATACAGGATAATGCAGTGGCTGGAGTGCACTGTCTACAGGGTGATGCACTGGCTGGAATGCACTGTATACAAGATAATGCACTGGCTGGAGTGCACTGTATACAGGATAACTGGCTAGAGTGCACTGTTTACAGGATAATGCACTGGGTGGAGTGCACTGTAAACAGGATAATGCACTGGCTGAAGTGCATTGTATGCAGGATAATACACTGGCTGGAATGCACTGTACACAGGATAAAGCACTGGCTGGAGTGCACTGTATACAGGTTAATGCATTGGCTGGAGTGCACTGTATACAGGATGATGCACTGGCTGGAATGCACTGTATACAAGATAATGCACTGGCTGTAGTGCACTGTATACAGGATAATGCACTGGCTAGATTGCAATGTATGCAGGATAATGCACTGGGTGGAGTGCACTGTATACAGGATAATGCACTGGCTGGTGTGCACTGTATGCAGGATAATGCACTGGCTGGAGTGCACTCTATACAGGATAATGCACTGGTTGGTGTGCACTGTATACAGGATAATGCACTGGCTGGTGTGCACTATAAACAGGATAATGCACTGCCTGAAGTGCATTGTATGCAGGATAATACACTGGCGGAACTGCACTGTGTACAGGATAATGCACTGGCTGGAGTGCACTTTATACAGGATAATGCACAGGCTGGAGTGCACTGTATGCAGGATATTGCACTGGCTGGAGTGCACTGTATACAGGATGATGCACTGGCTGGAATGCACTGTATACAGGATAATGCACTGGTTGGAGTTCACTGTATACAGGATAATGCACTGGCTGGAGTGCACTGTATACAGGATAATGCACTGGCTAGAGTGCACTGTTTACAGGATAATGCATTGGCTGGCGTGCACTGTATGCAGGATAATGCACTGGGTGGAGTGCACTGTAAACAGGATAATGCACTGGCTGAAGTGCATTGTTTGCAGGATAATGCACTGGCTGGAGTGCACTGTATGCAGGATAATACATTGGCTGGAGTGCAACGTATACAGGATAATTCAGTGGCTGGAGAGCACTGTATACATGATTATGCACTGGCTGGAGTCCACTGTATACAGGATGATGCACTGGCTGAAGTGCACTGTATACAGGATAATGCACTGGCTGGAGTGCACTGTATACAGGATAATGCATTGGCTGGAGTGCACTGTACACAGGATGATGCACTGGCTGGAATGCACTGTATACAAGATAATGCACTGGCTGGAGTGCACTATATACAGGATAATGCACTGGCTGGAGTGCACTGTATACAGGATAATGCATTGGCTGGAGTGCACTGTATACAGGATAATGCAGTGGCTGGAGTGCACTGTCTACAGGGTGATGCACTGGCTGGAATGCACTGTATACAAGATAATGCACTGGCTGGAGTGCACTGTATACAGGATAACTGGCTAGAGTGCACTGTTTACAGGATAATGCACTGGGTGGAGTGCACTGTAAACAGGATAATGCACTGGCTGAAGTGCATTGTATGCAGGATAATACACTGGCTGGAATGCACTGTACACAGGATAAAGCATTGGCTGGAGTGCACTGTATACAGGCTAGTGCACTGGCTGGAGTGCACTGTCTACAGGATGATGCATTGTATACAGGATAATATACTGGCTGGAGTGCACTGTATACAGGATAATGCGCTGGCTGGAGTGCACTGTATACAGGACAATGCACTGGCTGGAGTGCACTATATGCAGGATAATGCACTGGGTGGAGTGCACAGTAAAAAGGATAATGAACTGGCTGAAGTACATTGTTTGCACGATAATACACTGGCTGGAGTGCACTGAATACAGGATAATGCACTGGTTGGTGTGCACTGTATACAGGATAATGCATTGGCTGGAGTCCACTCTTTACAGGATAATGCACTGGCTGGAGTGCACTGTATACAGGATGATGCACTGGCTGGAATGCACTGTATACAAGATAATGCACTGGCTGTAGTGCACTGTATACAGGATAATGCACTGGCTAGATTGCAATGTATGCAGGATAATGCACTGGGTGGAGTGCACTGTATACAGGATAATGCAGTAGCTGGAGTGCACTGTCTACAGGGTGATGCACTGGCTGGAATGCACTGTATACAAGATAATGCACTGGTTGGAGTGCACTGTATACAGGATAACTGGCTAGAGTGCACTGTTTACAGGATAATGCACTGGGTGGAGTGCACTGTAAACAGGATAATGCACTGGCTGAAGTGCATTGTATGCAGGATAATACACTGGCTGGAATGCACTGTACACAGGATAAAGCACTGGCTGGAGTGCACTGTATACAGGTTAATGCATTGGCTGGAATGCACTGTACACAGGATAATGCACTGGCTAGATTGCAATGTATGCAGGATAATGCACTGGGTGGAGTGCACTGTATACAGGATAATGCACTGGCTGGTGTGCACTGTATGCAGGATAATGCACTGGCTGGAGTGCACTGTATACAGGATAATGCACTGGTTGGTGTGCACTGTATACAGGATAATGCACTGGCTGGTGTGCACTGTATGCAGGATAATGCACTGGCTGGTGTGCACTGTATGCAGGATAATCCATTGGCTGGAGTTCACTGTATACAGGATAATCCATTGGCTGGAGTGCACTGTATACAGGATATTGCATTGGCTGGTGTGTACTGTATACAGGATAATGCACTGGCTGCAATGCACTGTATACAGGATATTGCACTGGCTGGAGTGCTCAGTATTCAGGATAATGCACTGGTTGGAGTGCACTGTATACAGGATGATGCACTGGCTGGAATGCTCTGTATACAGGATATTGCACTGGCTGGAGTGCTCAGTTTTCAGGATAATGAACAGGCTGGAGTGCACTGTATACAGGTTAATGCATTGGCTGGAGTGCACTGTATACAGGATAATGCACTGGCTGGAGTGCACTGTATACAGGATAATGCACTGGTTGGAGTGCACTGTATACAGGTAATTCACTGGTTGGAGTGCACTGTACACAGGATGATGCACTGGCTGGAATGCACTGTATAAAGGATATTGCACTGGCTGGAGTGCACAGTGTACAGGATAATGCACTGGCTGGAGTGCACTGTATGCAGGATAATGCACTGGGTGGAGTGCACTGTATACAGGATGATGCACTGGCTGAAGAGCACTGTATACCGGATAATGCACTGGCTGGATTGCACTGTGTACAGGATAATGCACTGGCTGGAGTGCACTGTATGCAGTATAATGCACTGGGTGGAGTGCACTGTAAACAGGATAATGCACTGGCTGAAGTGCATTGTATGCAGGATAATACACTGGCGGAACTGCACAGTATAGAAGATAATGCACTGGTTGGTGTGCACTGTATACAGGTTAATGCATTGGCTGGAGTGCACTGTATACAGGTTAATGCATTGGCTGGAGTGCAATGTATACAGGATTATGCACTGGCCGGAGTGCATTGTATGCAGGTAAATGCACTGGGTGGAGTGCACTGTTTACAAGATAATGCATTGGCTGGAGTGCACTGAATGCAGGATAATGCACTGGGTGGAGTGCACTGTTTACAGGATAGTGCACTGGCTGGAGTGCACTGTGTCATAAATCGCAAGTAACAACTCAGGAAGTACTACTGGGTGGCCAGCTGGGGCGCCGTCCAGGGAGTATAAATACTCAGGCATGGGCCCACCTTGGGCAGAGACAATCTGGAAACAGGAAGCTAGTGACTGCTAACTAGACCTCCATGTTTTGTTACAAGTTGATTAAAGCCTTGCTTTATGTTCAAGTGCGTAGTGAGTCTTTATTACGTCACACTGTATGCAGGATAATGCACTGGCTGGAGTGCATTGTAGGCAAGATAATACACTGGCGGAACTGAACTGTATACAGGATAATGCACTGGCTGGAGTGCACTGTATACAGGTTAATGCATTGGCTGGAGTGCACTGTATACAGGATAATACACTGGCTGGAGTGCACTGTATACAGGCTGATGCACTGGCTGGAGTGCACTGTATACAGGATAATGCACTGGCTGGAGTGCACTGTATACAGGATAATGCACTGGTTGGAGTGCACTGTATACAGGATAATGCACTGGTTGGAGTGCGCTGTATACAGGATAATGCACTGGCTGAAGTGCACTGTATACAGAATAATGCACTGGTTGGAGTGCCCTGTATACAGGATAATGCACTGTTGCAGTGCACTGTATACAGGATAATGGACTGGCTGGAGTGCCTTGTATACATGATAATGCACTGGTGGAGTGCACTGTATACAGGATAATGCAACGGCTGGTGTGCACTGTTTACAGGATAATGCACTGCTGGAGTGCACTGCATGCAAGATAATGCATTGGCTGGTGTGCAATATATACAGGATAATGCATTGGCTGGAGTGCACTGTATACAGGATAACGCAGTGGGCGGAGTGCACTGTATGCAGGATAATGCACTGGAGGAGTGCACTATAAACAGGATAATGCACTGCCTGAAGTGCATTGTATGCAGGATAATACATTGGCGGAACTGCACTGTGTACAGGATAATGCACTGGCTGGAGTGCACTGTATACAGGATAATGCACAGGCTGGAGTGCACTGTATGCAGGATATTGCACTGGCTGGAGTGCACTGTATACAGGATGATGCACTGGTTGGAATGCACTGTATACAGGATAATGCACTGGTTGGAGTGCACTGTATACAGGATAATGCACTGGCTGGAGTGCAATGTATACAGGATAATGCACTGGTTGGAGTGAACTGTATACAGGATAATGCACTGGCTGGAGTGCACAGTATACAGGATAATGCACTGGCTAGAGTGCACTGTTTACAGGATAATGCATTGGCTGGCGTGCACTGTATGCAGGATAATGCACTGGGTGGAGTGCACTGTAAACAGGATAATGCACTGGCTGAAGTGCATTGTTTGCAGGATAATGCACTGGTTGGAGTGCACTGTATGCAGGATAATACATTGGCTGGAGTGCAACGTATACAGGATAATTCAGTGGCTGGAGAGCACTGTATACATGATTATGCACTGGCTGGAGTCCACTGTATGCAGGATGATGCACTGGCTGAAGTGCACTGTATACAGGATAATGCACTGGCTGGAGTGCACTGTATACAGGATAATGCATTGGCTGGAGTGCACTGTATACAGGATAATGCATTGGCTGGAGTGCACTGTATACAGGATAATGCACTGGCTGGAGTGCACTGTCTACAGGGTGATGCACTGGCTGGAATGCACTGTATACAAGATAGTGCACTGGCTGGAGTGCACTGTATGCAGGATAATGCACTGGGCGGAGTGCACTGTTTACATGATAGTGCACTGGCTGGAGTGCACTGTATGCAGGATAATGCACTGGGTGGAGTGCACTGTAAACAGGATAATGCACTGGGTGGAGTGCACTGTAAACAGGATAATGCACTGGCTGAAGTGCACTGTATACAGGATAATACATTGGCGGAACTGCACTGTGTACAGGATAATGCACTGGCTGGAGTGCACTGTATACAGGATAATGCACAGGCTGGAGTGCACTGTATGCAGGATAATGCACTGGCTGGAGTGCACTGTATACAGGATAACGCACTGGCCAGAGTGCACTGTATGCAGGATAATGCACTGGTGGAGTGCACTATAAACAGGATAATGCACTGGTTGTAGTGCACTGTATGCAGGATAATGCACTGGGTGGAGTGCACTGTAAACAGGATAATGCACTGGCTGAAGTGCATTGTAGGCAAGATAATACACTGGCGGAACTGCACTGTATACAGGATAATGCGCTGGCTGGAGTGCACTGTATACAGTATAATGCACTGGGTGGAGTGCACTGTAAACAGGATAATGCACTGGCTGAAGTGCATTGTATGCAGGATAATACACTGGCGGAACTGCACAGTATAGAAGATAATGCACTGGTTGGTGTGCACTGTATACAGGTTAATGCATTGGCTGGAGTGCACTGTATACAGGTTAATGCATTGGCTGGAGTGCAATGTATACAGGATTATGCACTGGCCGGAGTGCATTGTATGCAGGTAAATGCACTGGGTGGAGTGCACTGTTTACAAGATAATGCATTGGCTGGAGTGCACTGAATGCAGGATAATGCACTGGGTGGAGTGCACTGTTTACAGGATAGTGCACTGGCTGGAGTGCACTGTATGCAGGATAATGCACTGGCTGGAGTGCATTGTAGGCAAGATAATACACTGGCGGAACTGAACTGTATACAGGATAATGCACTGGCTGGAGTGCACTGTATACAGGTTAATGCATTGGCTGGAGTGCACTGTATACAGGATAATACACTGGCTGGAGTGCACTGTATACAGGCTGATGCACTGGCTGGAGTGCACTATATACAGGATAATGCACTGGCTGGAGTGCACTGTATACAGGATAATGCACTGGTTGGAGTGCACTGTATACAGGATAATGCACTGGTTGGAGTGCACTATATACAGGATAATGCACTGGCTGGAGTGCACTGTATACAGGATAATGCACTGGTTGGAGTGCACTGTATACAGGATAACGCAGTGGGCGGAGTGCACTGTATGCAGGATAATGCACTGGAGGAGTGCACTATAAACAGGATAATGCACTGCCTGAAGTGCATTGTATGCAGGATAATACATTGGCGGAACTGCACTGTGTACAGGATAATGCACTGGCTGGAGTGCACTGTATACAGGATAATGCACAGGCTGGAGTGCACTGTATGCAGGATATTGCACTGGCTGGAGTGCACTGTATACAGGATGATGCACTGGTTGGAATGCACTGTATACAGGATAATGCACTGGTTGGAGTGCACTGTATACAGGATAATGCACTGGCTGGAGTGCAATGTATACAGGATAATGCACTGGTTGGAGTGAACTGTATACAGGATAATGCACTGGCTGGAGTGCACAGTATACAGGATAATGCACTGGCTAGAGTGCACTGTTTACAGGATAATGCATTGGCTGGCGTGCACTGTATGCAGGATAATGCACTGGGTGGAGTGCACTGTAAACAGGATAATGCACTGGCTGAAGTGCATTGTTTGCAGGATAATGCACTGGCTGGAGTGCACTGTATGCAGGATAATACATTGGCTGGAGTGCAATGTATACAGGATAATTCAGTGGCTGGAGAGCACTGTATACATGATTATGCACTGGCTGGAGTCCACTGTATACAGGATGATGCACTGGCTGAAGTGCACTGTATACAGGATAATGCATTGGCTGGAGTGCACTGTATACAGGATAATGCATTGGCTGGAGTGCACTGTATACAGGATAATGCACTGGCTGGAGTGCACTGTACACAGGATGATGCACTGGCTGGAATGCACTGTATACAAGATAATGCACTGGCTGGAGTGCACTGTATACAGGATAATGCACTGGCTGGAGTGCACTGTATACAGGATAATGCATTGGCTGGAGTGCACTGTATACAGGATAATGCACTGGCTGGAGTGCACTGTCTACAGGGTGATGCACTGGCTGGAATGCACTGTATACAAGATAATGCACTGGCTGGAGTGCACTGTATGCAGGATAATGCACTGGGCGGAGTGCACTGTTTACATGATAATGCATTGGCTGGAGTGCACTGTATGCAGGATAATGCACTGGGTGGAGTGCACTGTAAACAGGATAATGCACTGGGTGGAGTGCACTGTAAACAGGATAATGCACTGGCTGAAGTGCACTGTATACAGGATAATACATTGGCGGAACTGCACTGTGTACAGGATAATGCACTGGCTGGAGTGCACTGTATACAGGATAATGCACAGGCTGGAGTGCACTGTATGCAGGATAATGCACTGGCTGGAGTGCACTGTATACAGGATAACGCACTGGCCGGAGTGCACTGTATGCAGGATAATGCACTGGTGGAGTGCACTATAAACAGGATAATGCACTGGTTGTAGTGCACTGTATGCAGGATAATGCACTGGGTGGAGTGCACTGTAAACAGGATAATGCACTGGCTGAAGTGCATTGTAGGCAAGATAATACACTGGCGGAACTGCACTGTATGCAGGATAATGCGCTGGCTGGAGTGCACTGTATACAGGTTAATGCATTTGCTGGAGTGCACTGTATACAGGATAATTCATTGGTTGGAGTGCACTGTATACAGGATAATGCACTGGCTGGAGTGCACTGTATACAGGATGATGCACTGGCTGGAATGCACTGTATACAGGATGATGCACTGGCTGGAGAGCACTGTATACAGGATAATGCACTGGCTGGAGTGCACTGTGTACAGGATAATGCACTGGCTGGAGTGCACTGTATGCAGGATAATGCACTGGGTGGAGTGCACTGTAAACAGGATAATGCACTGGCTGAAGTGCATTGTGTCCAGGATAATACACTGGCTGGAGTGCACTGTATACTGGATAATGCACTGGTTGGTGTGCACTGTATACAGGATAATGCACTGGTTGGAGTGCACTGTATACAGGATAATGCACTGGTTGGAGTGCGCTGTATACAGGATAATGCACTGGCTGGAGTGCACTGTATACAGAATAATGCACTGGTTGGAGTGCGCTGTATACAGGATAATGCACTGGCTGGAGTGCACTGTATACAGGATAATGCACAGGCTGGCTTGCACTGTATACAGGATAATGCACTGGGTGGAATGCAATTTATACAGGATAATGCATAGGCTGGAGTGCAATGTATACAGGATAGTGAACAGGCTGGAGTGCACTGTATACAGGATAATGCATTGGTGGAGTGCACGGTATACAGGATATTTCACTTGCTGGAGTGCATTGTATACAGTATAATGCACCGTGTGGCGTGCGCTGCATTCAGGATAATGCACTGGTAGAGTGCACTGTATACAGGATAATGCACAGGTGGAGTGCACTGTATACAGGATAATGCACTGGTGGAGTGCACTTTATACAGGATAATGCACTGGGTGGAGTGCACTGTAAACAGAATAATGCACTGGCTGGAGTGCACTGTATACAGGAAAATGCACTGGCCGGAGTGCACTGTGTGCAGGATAATGCACTGGGTGGAGTGCACTGTAAACAGAATAATGCACTGGCTGGAGTGCACTGTATACAGGATAACGCACTGGCCGGAGTGCACTTTATGCAGGTAAATGCACTGGCTGGAGTGCACTGTATGCAGGATAATGCATTGGCGGAGTGCACTGTTTACACGATAGTGCACTGGCTGGAGTGCACTGTATGCAGGATAATGCACTGGCTGGAGTGCACTGTATACAGGATAATGCACTGGCCGGAGTGCACTGTATGCAGGATAATGCACTGGGTGGAGTGCACTATAAACAGGATAATGCACTGGCTGGAGTGCACTGTATGCAGGATAATGCACTGGGTGGAGTGCACTGTAAACAGGATAATGCACTGGCTGAAGTGCATTGTATGCAGGATAATACACTGGCGGAACTGCACTGTATAGTGGATAATGCACTGGTTGGTGTGCACTGTATACATGTTAATGCATTGGCTGGAGTGCACTGTATACAGGTTAATGCATTGGCTGGAGTGCACTGTATACAGGATAATGCACTGGCCGGAGTGCACTGTATGCAGGTAAATGCACTGGGTGGAGTGCACTATTTACAAGATAATGCACTGGCTGGAGTGCACTGAATGCAGGATAATGCACTGGGCGGAGTGCACTGTTTACAGGATAGTGCACTGGCTGGAGTGCACTGTATGCAGATAATGCACTGGCTGGAGTGCACTGTATACAGGATAACGCACTGGCCAGAGTGCACTGTATGCAGGATAATGCACTGGTGGTGTGCACTATAAACAGGATAATGCACTGGCTGGAGTGCACTGTATGCAGGATAATGCACTGGGTGGAGTGCACTGTAAATAGGATAATGCACTGGCTGAAGTGCATTGTCGGCAAGATAATACACTGGCGGAACTGAACTGTATACAGGATAATGCACTGGCTGGAGTGCATTGTATACAGGTTAATGCATTGGCTGGAGTGCACTGTATACAGAATAATACACTGGCTGGAATGCACTGTATACAGGCTGATGCACTGGCTGGAGTGCACTGTATACAGGATAATGCACTGGCTGAAGAGCACTGTATACAGGATAATGCTCTGGTTGGAGTGCACTGTATACAGGATAATGCATTGGTTGGAGTGCACTGTATACAGGAAACTGCACTGGCTGGAGTGCACTGTATACAGGATGATGCACTGGCTGGAATGCACTGTATACAGGATGATGCACTGGCTGAAGAGCACTGAATACAGGTTAATGCACTGGCTGGATTGCACTGTGTACAGGATAATGCACTGGCTGGAGTGCACTGTATGCAGGATAATGCACTGGGTGGAGTGCACTGTAAACAGGATAATGCACTGGCTGAAGTGCACAGTATACAGGATAATGCACTGGTTGGAGTGCACTGTATACAGGATAATGCACTGGTTGGAGTGCGCTGTATACAGGATAATGCACCGGCTGGAGTGCACTGTATACAGAATAATGCACTGGTTGGAGTGCCCTGTATACAGGATAATGCACTGTTGGAGTGCACTGTATACAGGATAATAGACTGGCTGGAGTGCCTTGTATACATGATAATGCACTGTTGGAGTGCACTGTATACAGGATAATGCAACGGCTGGTGTGCACTGTATACAGGATAATACACTGCTGGAGTGCACTGCATGCAAGATAATGCATTGGCTGGTGTGCAATGTATACAGGATAATGCATTGGCTGGAGTGCACTGTATACAGGATAACGCAGTGGGTGGAGTGCACTGTATGCAGGATAATGCACTGGAGGAGTGCACTATAAACAGGATAATGCACTGCCTGAAGTGCATTGTATGCAGGATAATACACTGGCGGAACTGCACTGTGTACAGGATAATGCACTGGCTGGTGTGCACTTTATACAGGATAATGCACAGGCTGGAATGCACTGTATACAGGATAATGCACTGGTTGGAGTTCACTGTATACAGGATAATGCACTGGCTGGAGTGCACTGTATACAGGATAATGCACTGGCTAGAGTGCACTGTTTACAGGATAATGCATTGGCTGGCGTGCACTGTATGCAGGATAATGCACTGGGTGGAGTGCACTGTAAACAGGATAAGGCACTGGCTGAAGTGCATTGTTTGCAGGATAATGCACTGGCTGGAGTGCACTGTATGCAGGATAATACATTGGCTGGAGTGCAACGTATACAGGATAATTCAGTGGCTGGAGAGCACTGTATACATGATTATGCACTGGCTGGAGTCCACTGTATACAGGATGATGCACTGGCTGAAGTGCACTGTATACAGGATAATGCACTGGCTGGAGTGCACTGTATGCAGGATAATGCATTGGCTGGAGTGCACTGTACACAGGATGATGCACTGGCTGGAATGCACTGTATACAAGATAATGCACTGGCTGGAGTGCACTATATACAGGATAATGCACTGGCTGGAGTGCACTGTATACAGGATAATGCATTGGCTGGAGTGCACTGTATACAGGATAATGCACTGGCTGGAGTGCACTGTCTACAGGGTGATGCACTGGCTGGAATGCACTGTATGCAGGATAATGCACTGGGTGGAGTGCACTGTAAACAGGATAAGGCACTGGCTGAAGTGCATTGTTTGCAGGATAATGCACTGGCTGGAGTGCACTGTATGCAGGATAATACATTGGCTGGAGTGCAACGTATACAGGAAAATTCAGTGGCTGGAGAGCACTGTATACATGATTATGCACTGGCTGGAGTCCACTGTATACAGGATGATGCACTGGCTGAAGTGCACTGTATACAGGATAATGCACTGGCTGGAGTGCACTGTATACAGGATAATGCATTGGCTGGAGTGCACTGTACACAGGATGATGCACTGGCTGGAATGCACTGTATACAAGATAATGCACTGGCTGGAGTGCACTATATACAGGATAATGCACTGGCTGGAGTGCACTGTATACAGGATAATGCATTGGCTGGAGTGCACTGTATACAGGATAATGCAGTGGCTGGAGTGCACTGTCTACAGGGTGATGCACTGGCTGGAATGCACTGTATACAAGATAATGCACTGGCTGGAGTGCACTGTATACAGGATAACTGGCTAGAGTGCACTGTTTACAGGATAATGCACTGGGTGGAGTGCACTGTAAACAGGATAATGCACTGGCTGAAGTGCATTGTATGCAGGATAATACACTGGCTGGAGTGCACTGTACACAGGATAAAGCACTGGCTGGAGTGCACTGTATACAGGTTAATGCATTGGCTGGAGTGCACTGTATACAGGCTAGTGCACTGGCTGGAGTGCACTGTCTACAGGATGATGCATTGTATACAGGATAATATACTGGCTGGAGTGCACTGTATACAGGATAATGCACTGGCTGGAGTGCACTGTATACAGGACAATGCACTGGCTGGAGTGCACTATATGCAGGATAATGCACTGGGTGGAGTGCACAGTAAAAAGGATAATGAACTGGCTGAAGTACATTGTATGCACGATAATACACTGGCTGGAGTGCACTGAATACAGGATAATGCACTGGTTGGTGTGCACTGTATACAGGATAATGCATTGGCTGGAGTCCACTCTTTACAGGATAATGCACTGGCTGGAGTGCACTGTATACAGGATGATGCACTGGCTGGAATGCACTGTATACAAGATAATGCACTGGCTGTAGTGCACTGTATACAGGATAATGCACTGGCTAGAGTGCAATGTATGCAGGATAATGCACTGGGTGGAGTGCACTGTATACAGGATAATGCACTGGCTGGTGTGCACTGTATGCAGGATAATGCACTGGCTGGAGTGCACTGTATACAGGGTAATGCACTGGTTGGTGTGCACTGTATACAGGATAATGCACTGGCTGGTGTGCACTGTATGCAGGATAATGCACTGGCTGGTGTGCACTGTATGCAGGATAATCCATTGGCTGGAGTTCACTGTATACAGGATAATCCATTGGCTGGAGTGCACTGTATACAGGATATTGCATTGGCTGGTGTGTACTGTATACAGGATAATGCACTGGCTGCAATGCACTGTATACAGGATATTGCACTGGCTGGAGTGCTCAGTATTCAGGATAATGCACTGGTTGGAGTGCACTGTATACAGGATGATGCACTGGCTGGAATGCTCTGTATACAGGATATTGCACTGGCTGGAGTGCTCAGTTTTCAGGATAATGAACAGGCTGGAGTGCACTGTATACAGGTTAATGCATTGGCTGGAGTGCACTGTATACAGGATAATGCACTGGCTGGAGTGCACTGTATACAGGATAATGCACTGGTTGGAGTGCACTGTATACAGGATAATTCACTGGTTGGAGTGCACTGTATACAGGATGATGCACTGGCTGGAATGCACTGTATACAGGATATTGCACTGGCTGGAGTGCACAGTGTACAGGATAATGCACTGGCTGGAGTGCACTGTATGCAGGATAATGCATTGGGTGGAGTGCACTGTAAACAGGATAATGCACTGGCTGTAGTGCATTGTGTGCAGGATAATACACTGGCTGGAGTGCACTGTATACAGGATGATGCACTGGCTGAAGAGCACTGTATACCGGATAATGCACTGGCTGGATTGCACTGTGTACAGGATAATGCACTGGCTGGAGTGCACTGTATGCAGGATAATGCACTGGGTGGAGTGCACTGTAAACAGGATAATGCACTGGCTGAAGTGCACTGTATGCAGGATAATGCACTGGGTGGAGTGCACTGTATACAGGATAATACACTGCTGGAGTGCACTGTATACAGGATAATAGACTGGCTGGAGTGCCTTGTATACATGATAATGCACTGGTGGAGTGCACTGTATACAGGATAATGCAACGGCTGGTGTGCACTGTATACAGGATAATGCACTGCTGGAGTGCACTGCATGCAAGATAATGCATTGGCTGGTGTGCAATGTATACAGGATAATGCATTGGCTGGAGTGCACTGTATACAGGATAACGCACTGGCCGGAGTGCACTGTATGCAGGATAATGCACTGGGTGGAGTGCACTGTAAACAGGATAATGCACTGGCTGTAGTGCATTGTGTGCAGGATAATACACTGGCTGGAGTGCACTGTATACAGGATGATGCACTGGCTGAAGAGCACTGTATACCGGATAATGCACTGGCTGGATTGCACTGTGTACAGGATAATGCACTGGCTGGAGTGCACTGTATGCAGGATAATGCACTGGGTGGAGTGCACTGTAAACAGGATAATGCACTGGCTGAAGTGCACTGTATACAGGATAATGCACTGGTTGGAGTGCACTGTATACAGGATAATGCACTGTTGGAGTGCACTGTATACAGGATAATAGACTGGCTGGAGTGCCTTGTATACATGATAATGCATTGGTGGAGTGCACTGTATACAGGATAATGCAATGGCTGGTGTGCACCGTATACAGGATAATGCACTGCTGGAGTGCACTGCATGCAAGATAATGCATTGGCTGGTGTGCAATGTATACAGGATAATGCATTGGCTGGAGTGCACTGTATACAGGATAACGCACTGGCCGGAGTGCACTGTATGCAGGATAATGCACTGGAGGAGTGCACTATAAACAGGATAATGCACTGCCTGAAGTGCATTGTATGCAGGATAATACACTGGTGGAACTGCACTGTGTACAGGATAATGCACTGGCTGGAGTGCACTGTATACAGGATAATGCACAGGCTGGAGTGCACTGTATGCAGGATATTGCACTGGCTGGAGTGCACTGTATACAGGATAATGCACTGGCTGGAGTGCACTGTACACAGGATGATGCACTGGCTGGAATGCACTGCATACAAGAGAATGCACTGGCTGGGGTGCACTATATACAGGATAATGCACTGGCTGGAGTGCACTGTATACAGGATAATGCATTGGCTGGAGTGCACTGTATACAGGATAATGCACTGGCTGGAGTGCACTGTCTACAGGGTGATGCACTGGCTGGAATGCACTGTATACAAGATAATGCACTGGCTGGAGTGCACTGTATGCAGGATAATGCACTGGGCGGAGTGCACTGTTTACATGATAGTGCACTGGCTGGAGTGCACTGTATGCAGGATAATGCACTGGGTGGAGTGCACTGTAAACAGGATAATGCACTGGGTGGAGTGCACTGTAAACAGGATAATGCACTGGCTGAAGTGCACTGTATACAGGATAGTACATTGGCGGAACTGCACTGTGTACAGGATAATGCACTGGCTGGAGTGCACTGTATACAGGATAATGCACAGGCTGGAGTGCACTGTATGCAGGATAATGCACTGGCTGGAGTGCACTGTATACAGGATAACGCATTGGCCAGAGTGCACTGTATGCAGGATAATGCACTGGTGGAGTGCACGATAAACAGGATAATGCACTGGTTGTAGTGCACTGTATGCAGGATAATGCACTGGGTGGAGTGCACTGTAAACAGGATAATGCACTGGCTGAAGTGCATTGTAGGCAAGATAATACACTGGCGGAACTGCACTGTATGCAGGATAATGCGCTGGCTGGAGTGCACTGTATACAGGTTAATGCATTGGCTGGAGTGCACTGTATACAGGATAATTCATTGGTTGGAGTGCACTGTATACAGGATAATGCACTGGCTGGAGTGCACTGTATACAGGATGATGCACTGGCTGGAATGCACTGTATACAGGATGAGGCACTGGCGGAGAGCACTGTATACAGGATAATGCACTGGCTGGAGTGCACTGTGTACAGGATAATGCACTGGCTGGAGTGCACTGTATGCAGGATAATGCACTGGGTGGAGTGCACTGTAAACAGGATAATGCACTGGCTGAAGTGCATTGTGTCCAGGATAATACACTGGCTGGAGTGCACTGTATACTGGATAATGCACTGGTTGGTGTGCACTGTATACAGGATAATGCACTGGTTGGAGTGCACTGTATACAGGATAATGCACTGGTTGGAGTGCGCTGTATACAGGATAATGCACTGGCTGGAGTGCACTGTATACAGAATAATGCACTGGTTGGAGTGCGCTGTATACAGGATAATGCACTGGCTGGAGTGCACTGTATACAGGATAATGCACAGGCTGGCTTGCACTGTATACAGGATAATGCACTGGGTGGAATGCAATTTATACAGGATAATGCATTGGCTGGAGTGCAATGTATACAGGATAGTGAACAGGCTGGAGTGCACTGTATACAGGATAATGCACTGGTGGAGTGCACTGTATACAGGATATTTCACTTGCTGGAGTGCATTGTATACAGTATAATGCACTGTGTGGAGTGCACTGCATTCAGGATAATGCACTGGTAGAGTGCACTGTATACAGGATAATGCACAGGTGGAGTGCACTGTATACAGGATAATGCACTGGTGGAGTGCACTTTATACAGGATAATGCACTGGGTGGAGTGCACTGTATACAGAATAATGCACTGGCTGGAGTGCACTGTATACAGGATAATGCACTGGCTGGAGTGCACTGTATGCAGGATAATGCACTGGTGGAGTGCACTGTATACAGGATAATGCACTGGCTGGAGTGCACTGTATACAGGATAATGCACTGGCTGGAGTGCACTGTATACAGGATAATGCACTGGCTGGAGTGCACTGTATACAGGATAATGCACTGGCTGGAGTGCACTGTATACAGGATAATGCACTGGCTGGAGTGCACTGTATACAGGATAATGCACTGGCTGGAGTGCACTGTATACAGGATAATGCACTGGCTGGAGTGCACTGTATACAGGATAATGCACTGGCTGGAGTGCACTGTATACAGGATAATGCACTGGCTGGAGTGCACTGTATGCAGGATAATGCACTGGGTGGAGTGCACTGTAAACAGGATAATGCACTGGCTGAGTGCACTGTATGCAGGATAATACACTGGCTGGAGTGCACTGTATACAGGATAATGCACTGGTTGGAGTGCACTGTATACAGGTTAATGCATTGGCTGGAGTGCACTGTATACAGGTTAATGCATTGGCTGGAGTGCACTGTATACAGGATAATGCACTGGCCGGAGTGCACTGTATGCAGGTAAATGCACTGGGTGGAGTGCACTGTTTACAAGATAATGCACTGGCTGGAGTGCACTGTATGCAGGATAATGCACTGGGCGGAGTGCACTGTTTACAGGATAGTGCACTGGCTGGAGTGCACTGTATGCAGGATAATGCACTGGCTGGAGTGCACTGTATACAGGATAACGCACTGGCCAGAGTGCACTGTATGCAGGATAATGCACTGGTGGAGTGCACTATAAACAGGATAATGCACTGGCTGGAGTGCACTGTATGCAGGATAATGCACTGGGTGGAGTGCACTGTAAATAGGATAATGCACTGGCTGAAGTGCATTGTCGGCAAGATAATACACTGGCGGAACTGAACTGTATACAGGATAATGCACTGGCTGGAGTGCACTGTATACAGGTTAATGCATTGGCTGGAGTGCACTGTATACAGGATAATGCACTGGCTGGAGTGCACTGTATACAGGCTGATGCACTGGCTGGAGTGCACTGTATACAGGATAATGCACTGGCTGAGTGCACTGTATACAGGATAATGCACTGGTGGAGTGCACTGTATACAGGATAATGCACTGGTGGAGTGCACTGTATACAGGAAAGTGCACTGGCTGGAGTGCACTGTATGCAGGATAATGCACTGGGTGGAGTGCACTGTATACAGGATAATGCACTGGCTGAGTGCACTGTATACAGGATAATGCACTGGTTGGAGTGCACTGTATACAGGATAATGCACTGGTTGGAGTGCACTGTATACAGGATAATGCACTGGCTGGAGTGCACTGTATACAGATAATGCACTGGTGGAGTGCACTGTATACAGGATAATGCACTGTTGGAGTGCACTGTATACAGGATAATGCACTGGCTGGAGTGCACTGTATACATGATAATGCACTGTTGGAGTGCACTGTATACAGGATAATGCAACGGCTGGTGTGCACTGTATACAGGATAATGCACTGCTGGAGTGCACTGCATGCAAGATAATGCATTGGCTGGTGTGCAATGTATACAGGATAATGCATTGGCTGGAGTGCACTGTATACAGGATAACGCAGTGGGTGGAGTGCACTGTATGCAGGATAATGCACTGGAGGAGTGCACTATAAACAGGATAATGCACTGCCTGAAGTGCATTGTATGCAGGATAATACACTGGCGGAACTGCACTGTGTACAGGATAATGCACTGGCTGGTGTGCACTTTATACAGGATAATGCACAGGCTGGAATGCACTGTATACAGGATAATGCACTGGTTGGAGTTCACTGTATACAGGATAATGCACTGGCTGGAGTGCACTGTATACAGGATAATGCACTGGCTAGAGTGCACTGTTTACAGGATAATGCATTGGCTGGCGTGCACTGTATGCAGGATAATGCACTGGGTGGAGTGCACTGTAAACAGGATAAGGCACTGGCTGAAGTGCATTGTTTGCAGGATAATGCACTGGCTGGAGTGCACTGTATGCAGGATAATACATTGGCTGGAGTGCAACGTATACAGGATAATTCAGTGGCTGGAGAGCACTGTATACATGATTATGCACTGGCTGGAGTCCACTGTATACAGGATGATGCACTGGCTGAAGTGCACTGTATACAGGATAATGCACTGGCTGGAGTGCACTGTATGCAGGATAATGCATTGGCTGGAGTGCACTGTACACAGGATGATGCACTGGCTGGAATGCACTGTATACAAGATAATGCACTGGCTGGAGTGCACTATATACAGGATAATGCACTGGCTGGAGTGCACTGTATACAGGATAATGCATTGGCTGGAGTGCACTGTATACAGGATAATGCACTGGCTGGAGTGCACTGTCTACAGGGTGATGCACTGGCTGGAATGCACTGTATGCAGGAAAATGCACTGGGTGGAGTGCACTGTAAACAGGATAAGGCACTGGCTGAAGTGCATTGTTTGCAGGATAATGCACTGGCTGGAGTGCACTGTATGCAGGATAATACATTGGCTGGAGTGCAACGTATACAGGATAATTCAGTGGCTGGAGAGCACTGTATACATGATTATGCACTGGCTGGAGTCCACTGTATACAGGATGATGCACTGGCTGAAGTGCACTGTATACAGGATAATGCACTGGCTGGAGTGCACTGTATACAGGATAATGCATTGGCTGGAGTGCACTGTACACAGGATGATGCACTGGCTGGAATGCACTGTATACAAGATAATGCACTGGCTGGAGTGCACTATATACAGGATAATGCACTGGCTGGAGTGCACTGTATACAGGATAATGCATTGGCTGGAGTGCACTGTATACAGGATAATGCACTGGCTGGAGTGCACTGTCTACAGGGTGATGCACTGGCTGGAATGCACTGTATACAAGATAATGCACTGGCTGGAGTGCACTGTATACAGGATAACTGGCTAGAGTGCACTGTTTACAGGATAATGCACTGGGTGGAGTGCACTGTAAACAGGATAATGCACTGGCTGAAGTGCATTGTATGCAGGATAATACACTGGCTGGAATGCACTGTACACAGGATAAAGCACTGGCTGGAGTGCACTGTATACAGGTGAATGCATTGGCTGGAGTGCACTGTATACAGGCTAGTGCACTGACTGGAGTGCACTGTCTACAGGATGATGCATTGTATACAGGATAATATACTGGCTGGAGTGCACTGTATACAGGATAATGCGCTGGCTGGAGTGCACTGTATACAGGACAATGCATTGGCTGGAGTGCACTATATGCAGGATAATGCACTGGGTGGAGTGCACAGTAAAAAGGATAATGAACTGGCTGAAGTACATTGTATGCACGATAATACACTGGCTGGAGTGCACTGAATACAGGATAATGCACTGGTTGGTGTGCACTGTATACAGGATAATGCATTGGCTGGAGTCCACTCTTTACAGGATAATGCACTGGCTGGAGTGCAGTGTATACAGGATGATGCACTGGCTGGAATGCACTGTATACAAGATAATGCACTGGCTGTAGTGCACTGTATACAGGATAATGCACTGGCTAGAGTGCAATGTATGCAGGATAATGCACTGGGTGGAGTGCACTGTATACAGGATAATGCACTGGCTGGTGTGCACTGTATGCAGGATAATGCACTGGCTGGAGTGCACTGTATACAGGATAATGCACTGGTTGGTGTGCACTGTATACAGGATAATGCACTGGCTGGTGTGCACTGTATGCAGGATAATGCACTGGCTGGTGTGCACTGTATGCAGGATAATCCAGTGTCTGGAGTTCACTGTATACAGGATAATCCATTGGCTGGAGTGCACTGTATACAGGATATTGCATTGGCTGGTGTGTACTGTATACAGGATAATGCACTGGCTGCAATGCACTGTATACAGGATATTGCACTGGCTGGAGTGCTCAGTATTCAGGATAATGCACTGGTTGGAGTGCACTGTATACAGGATGATGCACTGGCTGGAATGCTCTGTATACAGGATATTGCACTGGCTGGAGTGCTCAGTTTTCAGGATAATGAACAGGCTGGAGTGCACTGTATACAGGTTAATGCATTGGCTGGAGTGCACTGTATACAGGATAATGCACTGGCTGGAGTGCACTGTATACAGGATAATGCACTGGTTGGAGTGCACTGTATACAGGTAATTCACTGGTTGGAGTGCACTGTATACAGGATGATGCACTGGCTGGAATGCACTGTATAAAGGATATTGCACTGGCTGGAGTGCACAGTGTACAGCATAATGTACTGGCTGGAGTGCACTGTATGCAGGATAATGCATTGGGTGGAGTGCACTGTAAACAGGATAATGCACTGGCTGTAGTGCATTGTGTGCAGGATAATACACTGGCTGGAGTGCACTGTATACAGGATGATGCACTGGCTGAAGAGCACTGTATACCGGATAATGCACTGGCTGGATTGCACTGTGTACAGGATAATGCACTGGCTGGAGTGCACTGTATGCAGGATAATGCACTGGGTGGAGTGCACTGTAAACAGGATAATGCACTGGCTGAAGTGCACTGTATACAGGATAATGCACTGGTTGGAGTGCACTGTATACAGGATAATGCACTGTTGGAGTGCACTGTATACAGGATAATAGACTGGCTGGAGTGCCTTGTATACATGATAATGCACTGGTGGAGTGCACTGTATACAGGATAATGCAACGGCTGGTGTGCACTGTATACAGGATAATGCACTGCTGGAGTGCACTGCATGCAAGATAATGCATTGGCTGGTGTGCAATGTATACAGGATAATGCATTGGCTGGAGTGCACTGTATACAGGATAACGCACTGGCCGGAGTGCACTGTATGCAGGATAATGCACTGGGTGGAGTGCACTGTAAACAGGATAATGCACTGGCTGTAGTGCATTGTGTGCAGGATAATACACTGGCTGGAGTGCACTGTATACAGGATGATGCACTGGCTGAAGAGCACTGTATACCGGATAATGCACTGGCTGGATTGCACTGTGTACAGGATAATGCACTGGCTGGAGTGCACTGTATGCAGGATAATGCACTGGGTGGAGTGCACTGTAAACAGGATAATGCACTGGCTGAAGTGCACTGTATACAGGATAATGCACTGGTTGGAGTGCACTGTATACAGGATAATGCACTGTTGGAGTGCACTGTATACAGGATAATAGACTGGCTGGAGTGCCTTGTATACATGATAATGCACTGGTGGAGTGCACTGTATACAGGATAATGCAACGGCTGGTGTGCACTGTATACAGGATAATGCACTGCTGGAGTGCACTGCATGCAAGATAATGCATTGGCTGGTGTGCAATGTATACAGGATAATGCATTGGCTGGAGTGCACTGTATACAGGATAACGCACTGGCCGGAGTGCACTGTATGCAGGATAATGCACTGGAGGAGTGCACTATAAACAGGATAATGCACTGCCTGAAGTGCATTGTATGCAGGATAATACACTGGTGTAACTGCACTGTGTACAGGATAATGCACTGGCTGGAGTGCACTGTATACAGGATAATGCACAGGCTGGAGTGCACTGTATGCAGGATATTGCACTGGCTGGAGTGCACTGTATACAGGATGATGCACTGGCTGGAATGCACTGTATACAGGATAATGCACTGGTTGGAGCTCACTGTATACAGGATAATGCACTGGCTGGAGTGCACTGTATACAGGATAATGCATTGGCTGGAGTGCACTGTATACAGGATAATGCACTGGCTGGAGTGCACTGTCTACAGGGTGATGCACTGGCTGGAATGCACTGTATACAAGATAATGCACTGGCTGGAGTGCACTGTATACAGGATAACTGGCTAGAGTGCACTGTTTACAGGATAATGCACTGGGTGGAGTGCACTATAAACAGGATAATGCACTGGCTGAAGTGCATTGTATGCAGGATAATACACTGGCTGGAGTGCACTGTACACAGGTTAATGCATTGGCTCGAGTGGAATGTATACAGGCTAGTGCACTGGCTGGAGTGCACTGTCTACAGGATGATGCATTGTATACAGGATAATATACTGGCTGGAGTGCACTGTATACAGGATAATGCGCTGGCTGGAGTGCACTGTATACAGGACAATGCACTGGCTGGAGTGCACTATATGCAGGATAATGCACTGGGTGGAGTGCACAGTAAAAAGGATAATGAACTGGCTGAAGTACATTGTATGCACGATAATACACTGGCTGGAGTGCACTGAATACAGGATAATGCACTGGTTGGTGTGCACTGTATACAGGATAATGCATTGGCTGGAGTCCACTCTTCACAGGATAATGCACTGGCTGGAGTGCACTGTATACAGGATGATGCACTGGCTGGAATGCACTGTATACAAGATAATGCACTGGCTGTAGTGCACTGTATACAGGATAATGCACTGGCTAGAGTGCAATGTATGCAGGATAATGCACTGGGTGGAGTGCACTGTATACAGGATAATGCACTGGCTGGTGTGCACTGTATGCGGATAATGCACTGGCTGGAGTGCACTGTATACAGGATAACGCACTGGCCAGAGTGCACTGTATGCAGGATAATGCACTGGTGGAGTGCACTATAAACAGGATAATGCACTGGTTGTAGTGCACTGTATGCAGGATAATGCACTGGGTGGAGTGCACTGTAAACAGGATAATGCACTGGCTGAAGTGCATTGTAGGCAAGATAATACACTGGCGGAACTGCACTGTATACAGGATAATGCGCTGGCTGGAGTGCACTGTATACAGGTTAATGCATTGGCTGGAGTGCACTGTATACAGGATAATACACTGGCTGGAGTGCACTGTATACAGGCTGATGCACTGGCTGGAGTGCACTGTATACAGGATAACGCACTGGCTGGAGTGCACTGTACACAGGATAATGCACTGGTTGGAGTGCATTGTATACAGGATAATTCATTGGTTGGAGTGCACTGTATACAGGATAATGCACTGGCTGGAGTGCACTGTATACAGGATGATGCACTGGCTGGAATGCACTGTATACAGGATGATGCACTGGCTGGAGAGCACTGTATACAGGATAATGCACTGGCTGGAGTGCACTGTGTACAGGATAATGCACTGGCTGGAGTGCACTGTATGCAGGATAATGCACTGGGTGGAGTGCACTGTAAACAGGATAATGCACTGGCTGAAGTGCATTGTGTCCAGGATAATACACTGGCTGGAGTGCACTGTATACTGGATAATGCACTGGTTGGTGTGCACTGTATACAGGATAATGCACTGGTTGGAGTGCACTGTATACAGGATAATGCACTGGTTGGAGTGCGCTGTATACAGGATAATGCACTGGCTGGAGTGTACTGTATACAGGATAATGCACTGGTTGGAGAGCGCTGTATACAGGATAATGCACTGGCTGGAGTGCACTTTATACAGGATAATGCACAGGCTGGCTTGCACTATATACAGGATAATGCACTGGGTGGAATGCAATTTATACAGGATAATGCATTGGCTGGAGTGCACTGTATACAGAATAGTGAACAGGCTGGAGTGCACTGTATACAGGATAATGCATGGTGGAGTGCACGGTATACAGGATATTTCACTTGCTGGAGTGCATTGTATACAGTATAATGCACCGTGTGGCGTGCGCTGCATTCAGGATAATGCACTGGTAGAGTGCACTGTATACAGGATAATGCACAGGTGGAGTGCACTGTATACAGGATAATGCATTGGTGGAGTGCACTTTATACAGGATAATGCACTGGGTGGAGTGCACTGTAAACAGAATAATGCACTGGCTGGAGTGCACGGTATACAGGAAAATGCACTGGCCGGAGTGCACTTTATGCAGGTAAATGCACTGGCTGGAGTGCACTGTATGCAGGATAATGCATTGGCAGGAGTGCACTGTTTACACGATAGTGCACTGGCTGGAGTGCACTGTATGCAGGATAATGCACTGGCTGGAGTGCACTGTATACAGGATAACACACTGGCTGTAGTGCACTGTATGCAGGATAATGCACTGGGGGAGTGCACTATAAACAGGATAATGCACTGGCTGGAGTGCACTGTATGCAGGATAATGCACTGGGTGGAGTGCACTGTAAACAGGATAATGCACTGGCTGAAGTGCATTGTATGCAGGATAATGCACTGGCGGAACTGCACTGTATAGTGGATAATGCACTGGTTGGTGTCCACTGTATACATGTTAATGCATTGGCTGGAGTGCACTGTATACAGGTTAATGCATTGGCTGGAGTGCACTGTATACAGGATAATGCACTGGCCGGAGTGCACTGTATTCAGGTAAATGCACTGGGTGGAGTGCACTATTTACAAGATAATGCACTGGCTGGAGTGCACTGAATGCAGGATAATGCACTGGGCGGAGTGCACTGTTTACAGGATAGGGCACTGGCTGGAGTGCACTGTATGCAGGATAATGCACTGGCTGGAGTGCACTGTATACAGGATAATGCACTGGCCAGAGTGCACTGTATGCAGGATAATGCACTGGTGGTGTGCACTATAAACAGGATAATGCACTGGCTGGAGTGCACTGTATGCAGGATAATGCACTGGGTGGAGTGCACTGTAAATAGGATAATGCACTGGCTGAAGTGCATTGTCGGCAAGATAATACACTGGCGGAACTGAACTGTATACAGGATAATGCACTGGCTGGACTGCACTGTATACAGGTTAATGCATTGGCTGGAGTGCACTGTATACAGAATAATACACTGGCTGGAATGCACTGTATGCAGGCTGATGCACTGGCTGGAGTGCACTGTATACAGGATAATGCACTGGCTGAAGAGCACTGTATACAGGATAATGCTCTGGTTGGAGTGCACTGTATACAGGATAATGCATTGGTTGGAGTGCACTGTATACAGGAAACTGCACTGGCTGGAGTGCACTGTATACAGGATGATGCACTGGCTGGAATGCTCTGTATACAGGATGATGCACTGGCTGAAGAGCACTGTATACAGGTTAATGCACTGGCTGGATTGCACTGTATACAGGATAATGCACTGGCCGGAGTGCACTGTATTCAGGTAAATGCACTGGGTGGAGTGCACTATTTACAAGATAATGCACTGGCTGGAGTGCACTGAATGCAGGATAATGCACTGGGCGGAGTGCACTGTTTACAGGATAGGGCACTGGCTGGAGTGCACTGTATGCAGGATAATGCACTGGCTGGAGTGCACTGTATACAGGATAATGCACTGGCCAGAGTGCACTGTATGCAGGATAATGCACTGGTGGTGTGCACTATAAACAGGATAATGCACTGGCTGGAGTGCACTGTATGCAGGATAATGCACTGGGTGGAGTGCACTGTAAATAGGATAATGCACTGGCTGAAGTGCATTGTCGGCAAGATAATACACTGGCGGAACTGAACTGTATACAGGATAATGCACTGGCTGGACTGCACTGTATACAGGTTAATGCATTGGCTGGAGTGCACTGTATACAGAATAATACACTGGCTGGAATGCACTGTATGCAGGCTGATGCACTGGCTGGAGTGCACTGTATACAGGATAATGCACTGGCTGAAGAGCACTGTATACAGGATAATGCTCTGGTTGGAGTGCACTGTATACAGGATAATGCACTGGTTGGAGTGCACTGTATACAGGAAACTGCACTGGCTGGAGTGCACTGTATACAGGATGATGCACTGGCTGGAGTGCACTGTATACAGGATGATGCACTGGCTGAAGAGCACTGTATACAGGATAATGCACTGGCTGGATTGCACTGTGTACAGGATAATGCACTGGCTGGAGTGCACTGTATGCAGGATAATGCACTGGTGGAGTGCACTGTAAACAGGATAATGCACTGGCTGAAGTGCACTGTATACAGGATAATGCACTGGTTGGAGTGCACTGTATACAGGATAATGCACTGGTTGGAGTGCGCTGTATACAGGATAATGCACCGGCTGGAGTGCACTGTATACAGAATAATGCACTGGTTGGAGTGCCCTGTATACAGGATAATGCACTGTTGGAGTGCACTGTATACAGGATAATAGACTGGCTGGAGTGCCTTGTATAAATGATAATGCACTGTTGGAGTGCACTGTATACAGGATAATGCAACGGCTGGTGTGCACTGTATACAGGATAATGCACTGCTGGAGTGCACTGCATGCAAGATAATGCATTGGCTGGTGTGCAATGTATACAGGATAATGCATTGGCTGGAGTGCACTGTATACAGGATAACGCAGTGGGCGGAGTGCACTGTATGCAGGATAATGCACTGGAGGAGTGCACTATAAACAGGATAATGCACTGCCTGAAGTGCATTGTATGCAGGATAATACACTGGCGGAACTGCACTGTGTACAGGATAATGCACTGGCTGGAGTGCACTTTATACAGGATAATGCACAGGCTGGAGTGCACTGTATGCAGGATATTGCACTGGCTGGAGTGCACTGTATACAGGATGATGCACTGGCTGGAATGCACTGTATACAGGATAATGCACTGGTTGGAGTTCACTGTATACAGGATAATGCACTGGCTGGAGTGCACTGTATACAGGATAATGCACTGGCTAGAGTGCACTGTTTACAGGATAATGCATTGGCTGGCGTGCACTGTATGCAGGATAATGCACTGGGTGGAGTGCACTGTAAACAGGATAAGGCACTGGCTGAAGTGCATTGTTTGCAGGATAATGCACTGGCTGGAGTGCACTGTATGCAGGATAATACATTGGCTGGAGTGCAACGTATACAGGATAATTCAGTGGCTGGAGAGCACTGTATACATGATTATGCACTGGCTGGAGTCCACTGTATACAGGATGATGCACTGGCTGAAGTGCACTGTATACAGGATAATGCACTGGCTGGAGTGCACTGTATACAGGATAATGCATTGGCTGGAGTGCACTGTACACAGGATGATGCACTGGCTGGAATGCACTGTATACAAGATAATGCACTGGCTGGAGTGCACTATATACAGGATAATGCACTGGCTGGAGTGCACTGTATACAGGATAATGCATTGGCTGGAGTGCACTGTATACAGGATAATGCAGTGGCTGGAGTGCACTGTCTACAGGGTGATGCACTGGCTGGAATGCACTGTATACAAGATAATGCACTGGCTGGAGTGCACTGTATACAGGATAACTGGCTAGAGTGCACTGTTTACAGGATAATGCACTGGGTGGAGTGCACTGTAAACAGGATAATGCACTGGCTGAAGTGCATTGTATGCAGGATAATACACTGGCTGGAATGCACTGTACACAGGATAAAGCACTGGCTGGAGTGCACTGTATACAGGTTAATGCATTGGATGGAGTGCACTGTATACAGGCTAGTGCACTGGCTGGAGTGCACTGTCTACAGGATGATGCATTGTATACAGGATAATATACTGGCTGGAGTGCACTGTATACAGGATAATGCGCTGGCTGGAGTGCACTGTATACAGGACAATGCACTGGCTGGAGTGCACTATATGCAGGATAATGCACTGGGTGGAGTGCACAGTAAAAAGGATAATGAACTGGCTGAAGTACATTGTATGCACGATAATACACTGGCTGGAGTGCACTGAATACAGGATAATGCACTGGTTGGTGTGCACTGTATACAGGATAATGCATTGGCTGGAGTCCACTCTTTACAGGATAATGCACTGGCTGGAGTGCACTGTATACAGGATGATGCACTGGCTGGAATGCACTGTATACAAGATAATGCACTGGCTGTAGTGCACTGTATACAGGATAATGCACTGGCTAGAGTGCAATGTATGCAGGATAATGCACTGGGTGGAGTGCACTGTATACAGGATAATGCACTGGCTGGTGTGCACTGTATGCAGGATAATGCACTGGCTGGAGTGCACTGTATACAGGATAATGCACTGGTTGGTGTGCACTGTGTACAGGATAATGCACTGGCTGGTGTGCACTGTATGCAGGATAATGCACTGGCTGGTGTGCACTGTATGCAGGATAATCCATTGGCTGGAGTTCACTGTATACAGGATAATCCATTGGCTGGAGTGCACTGTATACAGGATATTGCATTGGCTGGTGTGTACTGTATACAGGATAATGCACTGGCTGCAATGCACTGTATACAGGATATTGCACTGGCTGGAGTGCTCAGTATTCAGGATAATGCACTGGTTGGAGTGCACTGTATACAGGATGATGCACTGGCTGGAATGCTCTGTATACAGGATATTGCACTGGCTGGAGTGCTCAGTATTCAGGATAATGCACAGGCTGGAGTGCACTGTATACAGGTTAATGCATTGGCTGGAGTGCACTGTATACAGGATAATGCACTGGCTGGAGTGCACTGTATACAGGATAATGCACTGGTTGGAGTGCACTGTATACAGGTAATTCACTGGTTGGAGTGCACTGTATACAGGATGATGCACTGGCTGGAGTGCACAGTGTACAGGATAATGCACTGGCTGGAGTGCACTGTATGCAGGATAATGCACTGGGTGGAGTGCACTGTAAACAGGATAATGCACTGGCTGTAGTGCATTGTATGCAGGATAATACACTGGCTGGAGTGCACTGTATACAGGATGATGCACTGGCTGAAGAGCACTGTATACCGGATAATGCACTGGCTGGATTGCACTGTGTACAGGATAATGCACTGGCTGGAGTGCACTGTATGCAGGATAATGCACTGGGTGGAGTGCACTGTAAACAGGATAATGCACTGGCTGAAGTGCACTGTATACAGGATAATGCACTGGTTGGAGTGCACTGTATACAGGATAATGCACTGGTTGGAGTGCGCTGTATACAGGATAATGCACCGGCTGGAGTGCACTGTATACAGAATAATGCACTGGTTGGAGTGCCCTGTATACAGGATAATGCACTGTTGGAGTGCACTGTATACAGGATAATAG